>KK118135.1:180863-217355 GCA_000611955.2 Stegodyphus mimosarum | reverse complement strand
CTAGACGCTCTCATGATTTTTTTACTCTAAATAATATACTTCATAAAAAAACTAAAAATTGACATAATTACACTCAACAGTCTTAGGGTCGCGTCTTAGGGCTCTCGGATGCGAGTGGTAACTAAATGGTTGCATCTCGCTAAATATGGTGAAGAATACTGTAAGCAGGCATATTAAAAGAAAATGAGAGAACAAAACACTGTCCAAACTTAAAAAACTTTAAAAAAAATATAAAAATAATAAATCCATTTTTAAAACCTAAGTTGCCGACTGGTTGCAAAAAATCAAAGTGCCTTACTTCATTTCTTAGAGGCATAGTCCACGTTGACCGTTTGCTGTATATTCTCGATGTACATTAATCGGAGTATTTCATTGGTCCAGGATGGTACAAGGTTAATTTGTATTGGGCGTTAGGAAATAGTTACAATTTAAGTGCTTCTCCATTTACTTCCCAAGAGGCGTTCGGTGTGAAAATAAAGCCCCTCTATGCTATCGTTCTGTTTCTCATTTGAATATCCCCGCCCAGAGAGAGGACAACAGAGAGACTCCAGGTGTCACTTACAGAGACCAAAGACCAAGGCGTTTACGGAGTACCTTGGTAATAAAATTACATTTACCTCCCCATCATCGAAATGAAACATTTAAATAAATAATGGAAACAATGGCTAAAGAGACTGAGAGGAAAACCGTTAAGTGTTTAACAAAGATAAGTATTATTTATTACTGTACTTAGCTTTCTTTTAACTGTACGTTCCATTAAAAGGTTTCTTTGGAATTACTTATAATACTTTCTTAAGAGTTTTTTTTAAGCCTGACTTTAAAACTACTAATATTGTATCAAAATTAGACAACATTCCAAATACGATCCAGCGCCACGCTTGAATTTGCCGCCTTCAGAAGTTGCCGCCCGGGGAACAGACCCCGGCTGCCCCCCCCCCCCTAGATCCGGCACTGATCTCAAAATAAAACCAATCCCAGAACAAATCCGTATGGAAACTCATAACTTTTTCCAAAAGATGCAAAATTCGCCTGTGTACGCCATAAGAAAAATTGCAAACTACGACCCCACAGTGGAAAGTGAGGTAAAAAGGATTAGGTCTATTCACCACAACCCAAAATGGTGATTGTACATATGTATATAGTAATTCAAGTTATCTACATATTTAACAAAGCTTTAGTGATTTAATTTAATGTGTTTATTGGTAAAGCGAAATGGACTTTGTGCCTAATAGAGCAGGCTAAGAACTCTTATTTTCCTTATTTAATGTTATTTTAAACTCAAAATATTCACATTGTGTAAACTAAGCCCTCACCACGTCTACCGCTATGGCTGCCCATCATGTGACCTCAACTCTCTCACTAATCATTTTATTGCAATATTTCATTATTCAAGATTGATTTTTCAACTTACTTAAGTCAATGAATTCATACAGTGAACGTTACTTATGCGAAACTCAATTTCAATGTGCTTTGAAAGACTGTTAATTCGAACTTTTCTGATCATGCTTACCCTTGACTCCCTCTTTAGACTGCCTGATAGTTAGTACATCTTCGCCTTCGGGTGGGTGCTTGCATCATAAACTAAAAACTACTGCTAAAGGCCTCTTGGCATAAATTGAATGAACTAGTCAGAACTCTAAGTAGTTGACACCAGAAGTGAAATACACTGGTGTGCAAAAATTAAGGACGAAGTCGAAAAATTAGCATATCAGCTGAACAAAGAGGCAGAGCGGACAGAAAGACCAATCAGGAGATTAAGCAAGGTGATGTACGGTAGCACATGCGCAGATATGCAGGTAGACGTAATGGGGGAGTGTCTGAGTAGTATAAAGCATGTTGTCGGTGTAAGATCAGTATTTCTGGCAAAGAGATTGCACGCCGTATAGCAGTTAAAATCACACCGAGTTGTTGCCTCAGCGAGAAATGGCGAATAATCAATCTGTTAAACGACATCTGGATGCTTTTACCCGAGGTCGAATCATTGGGAAGTTGGAGGAAGGCCGCAGTGTGACAAGTGTGGCTGCAGAGTTCGGAATTGCTCACAGCATCGTTTCACGACTTTGGAGACAATTTCAAACTACAGGAACAGCTATCCGGGGGTTTAGTAGTGGTCGTCCACGAGGAACCACACTCGCAGATGACGGTATATTGCCTTACAGGCCAGAAGAAACAGGCGGCAGACAGCGGGAGAAATCGCTAGACACACGACACAGGCGACCGATATCACGTTTTACCATGGCCAGAAGACTGCACGGTGGTGGTCTGTTTGCACGACGCCCTGTACGGTGTGTACCTATAACGCCTGCCCATCGGAGAAGGCGTTCTCTGTGGTGCCGGGAACACCGGAATTGGAGAGACAATGTATGGGGACGAGTAATCTTTACAGATAAGAGCAGATTTAGTCTGAGTTGTGATTCTAGACACACACACATCTGGACAGAGCGGGGAACAGGCAATAACCCCTTCAACATCATCAAAAGGGGCTGTTTTGGAGGTCGCGGAGTTCTCGTTCGAGCAGACATAATGCTTGGTAGCCGTACCGACCTTCATATCTCCTACGGAGGTTCGTCACCTGGGACTGCTATTGTAACGAGGTTCTTCTTCCTTACATGCGTCTTTTCACAAGGGCTATGGGTCCTCAGTTCCTCTTCATGGACGACAACGCTCCACCTCATCGCACAGTTACTGTCGAAGAGCTGTTGGAGAGTGAAGATATTGAACACATGGATTGGTCGGCAAGGTCTCTGGATCTAAATCCCGTGAAGCATGTACGGAACTTACTAGGGAGACCCGTGGCAGCACGTAACTTATCGCCAGTAACGATTCCGAAACGATTTTATCTTTTGTAGTGTTGCCAAGAAATCAAGATGAATTTAAATGGACAGCTAGTTTTTAATTCCCCTGCGGCTCGATTCCCACACCACTCGGTCATCGACGTATAAAGACTTCCGAACATTTGTAACTTGCTTGATTGATTTTTGCCTCTTCTCTAGAAATACCAGTGCTATGGTTTAAACTTCTATTTCGATTTCTGTTACTTTATTATTTACTTTATTATTATTATTATTATTATTATTATTATTTTACGGTCATGGTCTCGACGATCAACATGGTTACCCGCTTCTGATGAAGGTGTTGGAGTTCTTTTATATTTTCTTCTGGATTTTTTCTTATGACGCGTAGCATGTTCATTAGACCGAACACTTGAATCCACAGATGATCAACTTTTGGACCTTGACTTAGAACTAGAACGAGACTTGCGTTTCTTTTTCTTGTTACTATTGTGCATATAATCCTCCTCAGAATTTGATCTAGATCTTGAATGTGACCAAGAACGACGCTTTTGTTTCATAGACTTTTTGGAATACTTCTTAGATATATAGGGTGTTTATAAAGTCCCGGACCCATTTTGGTGTTTAATAACTCAAAAAATAATAAAGATAGATTAAAATTAATAACATAAATGGTTAGATAGATTCAAAAAGTTTCATGACCCTTGTCAATGAACTTCCACGTATGCCTCCTTCGTCGCATGGAGAATATCAAGTCGATATTCAATTTCACGCCAGGTACCGGCAAGCATGTCGGCATCCACAGAGGCTATTGCGGTTGTAATTCTGCTTTTAGGTCATTAATGTTCGACACTCTCCTCCTGTAAACGTTGTCCTTTACAAATTCCCAAAGGAAAAAGTCCAGCGGCGTTATATCAGGTGATCTGGGTGGCCAAGAAATTGGACCTCCGCGATTCCTGAATCCATTTTACACGAAGATGGATTATCTTCGTGTAAAATGGTCATTCAAAGAATGACTCGGTCGTGCATCAGTCCATACCACATATTAACCTTTGGGGGAATCCCTTTGTGCCTCACGGTATTCATGGGGATTTTCCGATTCCCATATGCGCACATTATGGCGATTAACAATGCCAGAAAGATGAAAGGATGCTTTGTCGGAGAACATTATGCCCTTCAGAAATTCAGCATCATCTTCTATCCTCCTTAGCACATCTGTTGCAAAGGACATCCTCCTAGGCCTATAATAATAGGCAATAGTTGCCAGAAACAAAAGAGAGAAAAATGCAATTAATAAGCAGACGATATTTAGAAAAGTACAGATATTTAGACTGTAAAATTACATTATCTGAAATTAACCACACGCGCAGACGATATTAATAAAAGTAAAGATATTCAAACCTGAAAAGGAAAATATATAAGTTATTCCATCAATAAATGCCATAAGTTTGTTTATATCTTCATTATTTTATGAGTTATTAAACATCAAAATGGGTCCGGGACTTTATAAACACCCTGTACTATGGTGATGCTTGCACGCATTTTTCAGTGACTACTGATATTCTTTGAATAACCGTGCTCTTTGAGATTCAACAGTAATATTTTCAAAAGGTGCTTCATTTTTAAATTGTTTTCGAACCTGACTCCATTCAACAGTAGAATCCACACTTGGAACACCATTCTTAAGTGCACTTCGAAATGCATTCTCAAGTCGCTTTTGCTTTCTTGCTTCTTCTTTTAATCTTTTTGCCCAGCTTCTGATTTTTCCAGCAAACTATTTTGTATAAGTTATATATATATATATATATTTCGTGCATCTAAAGTTGCTATTTTTTATCCTCATTTACAATCGTAGCAAATTCCTCAAATGATATATTAACTTCAACAATAAAGCCTTTCACCTTCAACAGCTCTTTTGTAATTTTTTCTCACATGAAAACGTGCGTTCTTCAACATAAAATGTGATGAACTTCTAACTGGAACTTGAGCGCCTAAATCGATAAGTGCTTTTATTTATTTATTTTCTATTTAAATATCAACATATTGTAACTCCTGAATAAAACTGACATTAAGGACGCGACCACATTAATTACCTTTTTTGTTTCCTTATTTCATGCGATATTTTTTACGCAACCCCTAGCGAAATACAAATTTTCTCTCGTTCCCCAATAAACATAGCGTGATTTCTGCGCCGCCGGAGGAATCACATCCGGTACACTTCTATTTTAATTTCGACGGAATACTTCGTTCTTGAAAGTTTGTTTTCGAACACTTGGTACTTTCGCGCCATTAGGATGAAACCCAGGATTATTTATTTCAATATTTCATGGATAATAATTTTATGGATAACGGACCTCCCATTCACGCGTCGAGCGTGCTGACTACTACACCACGAAGACATGTGAAGCAGGCGGGAGAAATACCTTATAACCTTATTTTGAAGTGCATCGGTTCTGAGTGCCCAAACTTGTGGAAGTGATGTATTATTATGAACAGAAATCACAACCAGTGGTTCCAAGTATCAGGTTTATTTCATTTAGGTCTGTATCTATCCAGGTTTGATCCCTACGCGATCAGTAAACGTCTTGTTTAAAAAAAAATACCCTTAGCCGTTTTCAAATAACGTCAATTCATAGACGATAAAGTGAAATACTCTTACATCTTTAGAATTCGTAACGTGATTTTAACTTTTGTAGTGTTGCTAAGAAATTCAAGATGAATTTAAATGAACAAATAGTTTTTGATTCTTTTACTGCTCGATTACTTAAGTTACAGGGCCTTTCGGCTGATGAATTTCATGTAGTTTTCTCCACGCTTGATACGAAGTTTTACGCTTCTTTATGTGCTCAGTTGATTTTACGCTAAGTGCTAAAATTGCTAAAGCTTTCTGATCTTTATGATCCTATTTGTCAAGTTCGGCTTGGTTAGTTCCGGAAATTTCTGTCTTGATTAACTGCCCTGACGGGTTCTATAAGAAGTTTGGACTAAATTAAAAGGATTTTTACTTTACAATGCTATGTTTCATCGTTAGTTTTATCCAATTTTTCAATTTGTGTGGTGGAATTCATTATCGTTATTTATTGCGTATGATATAGTAATTTAAAGTATTTTTGCGTACCTTCTTTTTCACCAAAATACAAGTGTTCACTTACTCCTTATATGTAGATCTGCAATGGGCTTCCTGGTCTTTTATTGGGTGTTGAGTGTGATGGTTACGTAACAGAATTTGAGAGCCGTGGAAGAACACTGGACGTAAGTGAATAACATAATATGAAATTGGTCTTTACGTAAGCTTAGCAGGCAAGGTAAGCAATGTATGTCAATTTATGACATATCAAAGATGAAGATGAATCAAACAGTTGTTGACTTGACCATGAAAACTGCTGCAACGCTATAATACTGTAATAACTTTGTATTTTAGTTTCAGGATCTTTCTAAGTGGATGATATCTGTTTCTTTTATTCGATATACTTCATTAGTTTTCATTAGAATTTACTAATGAATAATTACAGGCTATGGAATCACTTGATGATCAAAAATTCATATTTCATCTCTATTAACATTAAAGTGGAGTAAGCAATTATATTTTTTATTAAATATTTCACTGGGTAAGTAAAAAATTATTTTATCTTTTTTTTATGAATGGCGTGGTGTTAGATTATGTAGTGACATCAGGAGTGATTTGGATTTAATTTTCCCTCCTTTATTCCACTTTTTTTCTATGAAGAACTGGATGCTCTCTTCAGAAGACCCGAAAATCCAAAATAAAGTAGGTGGACTTGTCACTAGGAGAGATATCGCAATCGCTGTCTGATAAGGAAGGAGTAAAATCCTATCTGACTTTAAAGTAAAACATCTGACAGCATGTCTTGTCTTGTCTATCTTTTAAAGTAAAACATCTGACAGCATGTCTTGCCTAGATTTGAAAACATATTATTCGAACTGCACCAACGATCCAAAGTTTCAAAAGTAATGGTTAACTTAATGTTGAATTTTGAACATGAGTTATGAATGCATTCCACCAAAACTATCGGGGGGGCAACTGTTTTAACGGAACAGGCAGTTTTGAACAGGGTCTAGAAGCTCATTAATATAGAAATTGAACAATAATGGACTAATAACTGAGCCTTGAGGCAGACCAGTCTCAATTTGTTTAAAACTTGTTTTTGTCTTTCCATATCGGACCATATGAAATCTTTGAGTAATAAAGCCCTTAACCCAGTTAAGCATATTATCAACTACTATACTAATAGCCTTAAGTTTCTAATAAGGTTGCAACTCCAAATTCTACCATAGGCTGATTTAAAGTTCATAGGCACAGACAAGGAGGAAATATGCCTAGCCAGAGTATCATTGATATCTTGTCTAAAAAAACAGATTGTTGGATTATTGAGCGTTTTTTTTTCTAAACCAGTTTGGGTATAAGACAGAAGGTTGTTATATTCTAAATACCAGATTAGTCTGCATGTCACCATACTTTTCAAAGTTTTCTCTATGATAATAGTTAATGACCTAGGTCTATAACTATCCAAGGAATTACTACATAATTTACTCCTTTTTTTAAAAAAATTGTCACGATGATAGCTTTAGTCTATACTTAGGAGGGCCCATTCTGTTCAACATAGACTCTAATAATTTAGCAGAGCTCATCTAGAGTTTAAACTAACATGATTTAAATATTCCGAATGTATCTTATCAATGCCTGAACTGTCTGACGGCCTCTTTCAGCTTTGCCATTTCAAATTTTAAATTTACGTTCGAGTGGCTGAGAGCATTGAGAGATGTATGAGATTAAAATCTTTTCGCAAGACACTATCATGTCTTTGAGAAATTTTGTAAAAGGCTTTTAACATCTCTATCATCAGAAAGTTTCATTAGACATACACATAAAATAATTATGTCAATTATCTCAAACTGGTGGCCCCTCGAGTAATTTTATGCGGCCCACGAAGGCATTTAAATGATGTATTTGTTGCCAACATGATGGAGAAAAATTTCAATATTTTAGTTGTTTGAAGTACCGAGTTTACCGTATTATCATTACCATTAAAAAATGAACGTGAATAACTTACCAGAAATCTATAAATGGAGCTAATGAATTTGCAAAATAATACAAATCTTATTCAAAGATTTGAAGCTAGAGTATGATTAATGTTTATTCGTATTTATCAAAAAATAAATGTTCTCAATTACGAATTTTTGCACTAAGAATAATTACTTTGCTGGGGAATACATTTTTGGGGAAGCAGTTTTTTTTTCATAATTAAAAATTTATAAGAATAGAACCCGATTGACCAAAGAGCATCTATAACCGGCGATAAGGATAGTTGTCGTAATTTGCAAACTTTATCAAACTTTTGCAAACTTTATCAGAATCAAAACGCCATAAAGTTGTAGGGTTCTCCTTATTTTTACTAATAGTTATTTTATTTTGCGAGCCTTTCCTGAATTCTCTTATTTTCCCTTGCGTTTTCTCGCCAGGATGTAAATTAAGTAAAGTGAACTGTATTTAAACTGTTGGAGCAAAGAGGTTAGACAGATTTCACTATTGTGAGCGCACGTTTGTTAGTTTCTACCAGCTGTTAATCTTATTAGCGGCTACGCATTCTTGCCATCGAGTTAGGAATCCTGCCGGTATAGGTTTTCTAAGTCAACCTGTTAGTTTCAATTTAATCGTGTAGTCTTGCAGTACTCTTTACCGTTAAATTTAGTATTTAAGTTTAGTTATCTTTTAAGTTCTTACCGCAAGTGGTCGGTATTGTGTCAGCACGTAAGTCCGTGCCATCTGTTAAACAGTTTGTGATAAATAAAAGGGTCTTTTACACCCTTTCCGGGGTTGTGTTCATCTTCACGCCTGTGCGAGAATTCGCAAGGTACAACACTTAAGTAGATCTAGTAACCAATTTTATGATAGCGAAACGTACTTGATTCTGTGAAGTGTCAGGTTGTGGTAAGACGTAATGAAGTTTATAATTATTTACATCAAAATGCGTGTATTTTTATTTATGTATTAAAGAAAAAATTGTTTCATAATTTGTTTCTTTTTAGTTTTAATTTAATGAAAGTTCTTTAATAATTAATTAAACGTATTAGAATTAATTCGAATAAATATCATTCAGAATAAATATATTCTGAATTATTCAGCTGTCATTGAGTTTGAATGACAAAGTGAAAGCAACAAATATGTCTTACAAGTAGTAAACTTTATATTTCAAGTAAAAAATAATTTCAAATTTGAATTTTTTCCATAACGGTTTTTCTATATAGTTTATCTATGTTTGATAAATATTTAATACATCAAATTTAAAATTTAAGTATAATCTTTTTATTTTGTTGATAAAAATTTTCGTTTTGTTTAAAAAAAAAAAATCTGTCCCGTCTGCTGTTTCAAATTGTGCATTCGTCCCGATACAGTTAGAGATTTTCTGAGCTGCCTTCTTCAATCACGAATGAGCTCAGAATGTTTAGTTTATTTCGTAAGTTACCAGGCACTAATAGTATTTTGTTTCCGGATATACAAATCGGGAAACCAGAAGCTTTTGAGGTCTTTAAACTCTTCGATCGGTGGTTTGAATCTCGGTGAACGGGCTGGCTGCATGATGGTTTGCCTGGCTTTGCCCATGTGTAACGTGTATACGAACCAGTTTCCCTTAGTAAGTCCTCTAGGAAAGCATCCCTTCTCTTAGGCAGATAGCCCTCGAGTGCTTTGCCATAATCATATAAACCACCAGTAAAAAAAAAACAAAAAAAAAACGAATACTTAGAAGAAAAAAGAATCGGCAACTCTGAGTTAGATTTCGTGTTCATCAGAGTGTATCATCAGGTTACCTGTTTATGTAAACCCACAGCAAAAAGAGTCTTTTTCTATGCGTTTTTTTATTTCTTGCCTTTTTGCGAAAGATGTTTTCCATAGGCCGCTAAATTACTGTTCCTTTTATACAAGCTTTTATTAATTTGAAAGCTGCTGATTCACTACATTCGCATTGATCTTGGCACTGTGTATTAATTATTACTTCTTCGCTTTGTAATGTTAGATTTTTTTCCTGCGTGATAATAACTCACTCATTTGAGCAGAAATAATGCAAATTTTTATTTAGTGAATATAACATTTAATCAGTTTTATACAATGAAATAAATAATGCAACTTTTGAAAATATTGCAGTCATCCGCACGCTATTTTCAGTCACTATATACATATGTTGTGAACTTAATTCATTTACTTAACAAAATATTTTGCCAAATTTCTGTATGGCTTCTGAGTGCCTAATTCTATGTTCTGATCTCGTGTGTGTGAGATTTCAGCAGCTATGTACAAGGCTGATTGATGCCTTGCTGTTACCCTAAGTATCGGCAGATCCAAAAAATTTTCTTGAATGATTCGAGTTTTCGATTTCCCAAAGAGAAGCTCAATTCGTCATTTCGTGAAAATTTAAGAACATATGAAAGTTGAATTTGCGTGCAGTGGGGATTTAATGAAAATTTAGTTTTCATAGGAGTTTAGCTCCCGTTTTAGCGTAAGAGTGAAAAAAAATTAAATACACTTCTATCAGTAAAATCAGATGTTGTATTTTAGAAAGAAATATAGTTTTTTGCAGCATGTGATGTAAATATATTTCAGCTTTCATGAAAGCAAAAGCAGAATCTGGATTAATTCTGCAAAAATTTGTGACTTATGAATTTATGGGTCACAGTAAAGCGAACCAAAATTTGTAATTGATAATCGGGAAAAATATGTTTGGATTTTTTTATTGTTGTTTGCGGTAAAGGCACACGGTAGTTGTTTACTTTCTCAAAAAGTCTGCTTCTTTTCCAGGAACTTTGTCTGAAACATTTGAAATTTCCACTTCTGTCGCATATTCTCCGTCAAGTGAAACTGAAATGTCTTCTAAAAAAGATGGTTTATATACTATAACTGTAAGTATGGAGTAAGAAGAAGATGCTTTCGTAAGTTTTCGTGTGAAAAATTAGTGTTTCTTCTTTTCTAGTTTATGAACAATGTTACATATGTAACTTACAAAAAAAAAGTAATAATTTTTTTTAAATTTAAATTATGTTGTGAAACCTACGTATCTTTTAATTTCTAAATGAATATTTCTTTCAGTTCAAATTCCATATTTAACATATACTACTATAAGGTTATCATTTCATGGTGTATGAAATCAAATTTAAAACCACTCAATTTGAAATAAACTGCATTTTCAGGGTTTGGAAAGGATATTTCTATTATTTTTTAATTCCATACAAAAATTCGAAATATTTGTAAAAACATTTGATTAGTAATGGAAAATTATACTTATTTTTTAATAACGGCTTCACAAATTATTTTTCCTTATAGGTGAAAGATTATGGATGTTTCAGATTTTTGCAACAAATGAAAACCTACTATGAGATTTATGTGATGTTAGGAAACACACCTTTCATAAAAAAAACTTAATTTTCGGTAAGTAGTATCGTACTTTAAATAATTGAAGCGTGAAACTTTCATTTAGATTTTATTTTTTTACATTTCTCAGTGGTAACCATACCTCTCTTCAATCATAGCTTTATATTTAAAATATAAAATATTTAATCTATCTTTCAAATAATAAATTAATAATAGCCTTTTAACAACTTCCGTTTTCATTCTAAAAATAACAGCAATAATTTTTCTAACTAAACTCTGTTGCGCACTTATCGCTGAAATCTGAACCCGTTATCTGAACACTAATCTGTCATGTTGTAGAGACATTAGGTTATTTCGAAGCAGGAGACATGAAAAATGAGCAAAGCCTTCGCCGGGAATCGAGCCATGGACCTCTCGGTTACGCGTCGAGCATGCAGACCACTACACCACGAAGGCATGCGAAGAAGGGGAAAGAAATATCTTATAATGTAATCGGAAATGGAATTTGGTATAAAAAGGGTAATTACGTTGCAACTCTCTCTTCACTTCGTTCTTCTCTTTATGCTGTGTCGTAAGCTGTATAAAATTGTGGGCCGCATAGCGCACCTATAGTGATGATGCGCATTATCAAAAATTAAAATTATATGTGAAATTTACCGTTATGTTTTTCTTCGAGTGTCAGCTTTCTAACTACGCTGTTAACGCTTCGAACATCGCCAAATCCGTTGCAACTTACTTTCTTCAAATCATCTTATTACAATAATGGCCAGCTTATTTGTTACATATATATATTCTAAATAAAAGTTAGAGTCATTAACTTATTTAGAAGCAGGAGAGTTTAAAAATTCCAGGGGTCCGTGCTTCACTACACCACGAAAGCATGCGAAGAAGGGGAAGAAATACCTTATATACTCCCCCTTTTAAAGGGTGACTGGGAATTAGGGGACCCAATCACCAAATCCTGGTGAAGAATCATCATCAACCACCTTTTTTAGTTCGGGCGCCAGTTGTAGAGTCATTAGGATTTTTAGAAGCAGGAGAAATGAAAAATGTGCCACGCCTTCGCGTGGAATCGAACGACGGACCTCTGGAATATGCGTCTAGCCTGCTAACCACTACACCACGAAGGCATGCGAAGAAGGGGGAAGAAACACTTTATAAAGTAATTATTATAAGTAAATTAAAAAGTCTATGATTTGCGCTAAAGCTGCAAAGTTTTAAACCAATAATTTATAATTAAAAACCTTTCCATATACCATCTTCAAGGTACAGAAATTCAATTTAAAACCATGAATTAAAATAAGAAAAAAGATTTTTAGTCAGTATTTTAAATTAGTATTTTCTAAACCACCTTTGCTTTAAAAACACAAAAAGCTACAAAGAAAAATCCTTAATCGCAAAAATTCAAAAATCAGAAGTAAAAATTTCAAGTATTGAAAAGGTAGCTATTGTCATTTGTTGCAGATTAATTGACTTGTCAAGGGGAATAAACCAATCTACTACCAATTAACAACAACTAAATTAAGTGAGAGTGTTTCGTCTTTCTTCCAAGTAAGGCTGCAAGTGCCAATTCAGAAGTCACTAAACAATACTCAGTCAATAGAAAGACATTAGTCCATTAAAAGCCAAAAGAACCTTCATAAACAACATTAAATTAGTAAATAATCTTTTAAATTCAGGTTGCTCATGAAGAACACTACTAAACGATATCCTTACTTTAGAAGAAATAATCCCCGACACTCTTATTTCCAAATTGAAATATAGAAGTAAAAGCAAAAGTTAAAGATTTTAGAACATTAAAAACTAATTCAAAATCAGAAAAAGATAAAAAATGACAATCCCTTAAAGTGGTTAATTAGAATTTAAAGAACAAACTAGGAAGTTAAAATTAAGTAACTTGCCTGCAAAATATTAAAACCAAATGGCTGGAAATGCAAATATTAAGTGATGGAATGTAAAAGTGGTATCGTAAAGTGTAGTTCTCTATTTAAGAGTTTAGCCTTAAAATGGCAAGAAAACTGGAAAGTCTCTCTGAGTTGATACATAGAGAGCAGGCTGTTACTAAAATAGAGCTTAAAGCTACCATTAGTTAGAATATAAATTCTAAATAAATGTAATTAAAAGTAAATTAAAAAGCCTATGGCATATATTGGGCCATATAAAATGTCTCCGCGGTTAACATTTTTGAACAAAAATTTCCTTTATTGAAAATCAATTTTAATCAAGTACATATTGGCCATTATTATCTATGAACTTTTGCGACTTTTCGGGTAGCTTCATAATTCCATCGGTATAGAACTTCTGCGGTTTATTGTCGAAAAACCTGACCGAGTGATTTTCAGCGGCTCTTCCGTCACAACCTTTTGCAATTTTCTGCGGAGACCGAAACAAATGGTAATCAAACGGTGCAAGGTCTGGGCTATATGGTGAATGCATCAAAACTTCCCAACCAAATTCCGTCAATTTGTTCCGAGTCATCAAAGATGCATTGTCATGATGGAAAACAACTACTTTTCTGTTGGCCAATTCTGGTCGCCTTTTCTAGATTGCTCCATTCAAAACGTTAAGTTGTGCACAGTACATGGCCGATTTGATTGTTGCGCCAGGTCGAAGCAGCTGATAATGGACAGTTCCGAAATTTTTTAATTCGAAATTTCCGAAACGGGATCTTGCAGACCACTCCTGGGTCCTTAGTTCACTCACAGCATTCTGCCCTTACACTTCACAAATTTTTCGACATTTTTTTGCAGCGTTTTTATCTTTTTTATAGTAAAAAAGCATCCCATAGCGCATTCTTTAGATATTTCACTCATTTTCAAATCAATATAACTTTTTATACGAGCAACGAATTGGAAAACTTATCTTCACAAACAGTGGAAGCTGAATTTCATCTTTTAAGCACATGTTCGTTTGAAACAGTCGGGTGAATGTTGCCGGATACATAGGCATCAACACCATCTAGTGGCAAAAAAACCTCGGAGGCTTTTTATATGACCCAATATAATTACAAAAAGTAAAAGCGTTACGTATGATCTTTAGACGCTTTTCTGTTTAAAATAGCGAGAATAACTTCAAAACTGATTGAATAAGTTTATGATTTTTATTATGAGGGTCTCTACATATTTGTTTACTTTAGGCAAAGAAGTTAATTCGCGCCCCGACGTGTAATGAAAATTGGAAGGAGAAAAAAAGAAACAAATAAAAATTATATACATTCATGTTTATATAAGGAACAAATAGATATCATATTAATTCTAATGTATGCACTTTTATGTTTTTCATTCTATATTTTTTTACATTCAACTCTTACATTTATTCACTTTATTTTCATGTATTTCCTATTCATATTTCAAATCATAGTGCCATGACTCTTTAATCATAGTTTCATATATACAGAAAAATGATACATGTTAATAATTTGCAGTTTTTAAATGAAAAAGGTAAAATTGTAAACACTGTCCTCAAGTTCGTATAGGATTGAACTAAACTATAATCATAGAATATTTTAAAAAATTCTAAGCTTTTAAAAAATGTTCCTTTAATACCTGAATCATTGAAATAACTTAGTTTTAGACAATGGATGTTTCTGAATGAATTTCTGCAGTATTTATATCATTCGGAAAGTTGAGATATAAATTATATGGTACTGTCTTTAAATTATCTAAATCTAGTGATGTTAACTTTTCGTACCATTATTTCAATTGTGAGATTAAAACATGTAACACTTTATCATTTACTTGTTCTATTTCTTGTAGTATTAAAATCCACGTAAGTAACATATATAAAAATTTTAGATTGAGTTTGCTTCAAAATGCTATTATTTTTACATCTTTGATTTATCATTTGAAGTAATATTTTTTAAGAACGACGTGCTTCTGCTGTTTGTTCTTTCAGTTCTTTTTTCTTTATGCCCATCGCATATCAGTGTGACATTTTAATATATTTTTGAAATGGACATAATTGCATCCATAGGCGCAGTTAGCTAGGAAGATGCAAACAATTTTAGGTTCAGAAATTAAATTAGACTGAACTGGAATATGGTCGCCAGTGGTCGAAGACAGCTGAACACTAGTAATGCGACCCAAGAGTTCGAATTACGTCGAACTGGTTAGTTGCATGGGCATTTTCATGTTTTTTTTTTTTTTTTCTGATATCCACGTAACATGAATACGAGACAGATTCTTTTAGAAAATCCTGCTCGAAGACATCCCTTCTCTTTAATTAGATAGCTTTAATCGAATAATCTCTTATTTTTCCCTAATGTGAAAAAAGAATAAATAAATAACTGACTCAGTTACGTAAGAAAGCAGATTGTTGAAGTCTGCAGAATAGAAACAACCTGAACTTTTTTTTTAATCTTTAGTTTATATTACGATAATTTTAATTCTGTCTGCGCTAAATCTCTGTAGAACTTCCTACTTAGTTCGATTATTCTTTCTTGAATTAGCTTTCAATTTATATGCAACTAGCTGATACCCGCACGCTTTGCTGGACACATTATCTATTTGAATGTGAACCTAGAATTCTTATGTGGACGAAATGTCTAATTTCGAATTGATAATCAATGTAATTTTTTTTAATTTAAAGTAGGGAGATACAGTGCCAGTCAGTGAATCTGTCATACAGAGATTTCCATATCACCCATAAGGTACTGTGTATTGGGATGCATCTCCATTATTTAACGTGGCGGGATCCCCAGTAGGCCTACACCACGAAAAATTGCAAACATGAAACTAAGGACATATTTTGAGAATTTTTTAAATATTTGTTAATTTTTTTAATTTATTAAATCAAATTTTTTAATCAATTATAATTATTTGTGCTTGATTTTTTTATGTATGGCAATTTTCATAAATAACAACAACATTTTTATTTTTTATCACAATAATTTATTTCTCTTAATAATAACATTTATTTTCATGAAACTTATCATAACAGTTAAATACATATAAAACTGTAAAATAATATACCTAAATTTATAAAACTTCTCTGTATACAACATTTTTCGTACCTTTTTCTGGTTGCAGAGTGATGAGAACCTCAGGTGAACTTACTCTTGAACACGCCACATAAAACTGACCCTGAGAAAAACAGTCATTTTGTAAATCTACGCCAGATAATTTTAAACTCTGCCCTTTTGATTTATTGATAGTCATCGCAAAGCAAACTCTAACCAGAAACTGCAAACACGTAAATTCAAAATGATAATCGGATGGAATTAGTGGTTTTCTTGGGATGAATACATTTTCACCCTCATAATTGTAAAAATATACATACCTGTAAAAATTATAATACCTGTAAAAATAAATGTATAATCATACATACCTGTAAAAAGGGTCGTTTCTATAATGTTTTTTCTTAGAGTTTTCACTTTGAATCTAGTGCGGTTACGTAATTTGGGAGGATTCAAATTACGCAAAAACATTACTGGCGTACTAATCCTTAGATAAAGAATATGAGAACGTACGCTTGGTGGATTGAGTGTGTGCAGAAACTCCACAGGCGTAATAAAACAGTATCTTCTACTTCTATAACCGTATCCACAGACTCATACTTCATCTATTCAGTTGTTAGTTTCTCTAGCATAAAGGCGTTGATTCCTATCTACTGATTCATTTGTTGGAATCAGAATTGCTCTTTCTTTCAACCGCGATAAACTATTTAGTGTGGCATGTTCAATATTTGGGTATATTCTATCAGAGGAAAAATATATATGAAAAGTCAATTTAATATTAACCTAAAATGAAATACTATTTAAGTTAAAAAATACAACCAAAAATTTTTTTAAATCAAATTATTTTAAAATTCGACAAAAATACTGACACAAATAACGTATAGTAAAATTTGTAAATAAAAACTCACCTCTCACACCAACTCAATAAACACGAAATGAGACCTTTATAAGTATTTAAATAAAAATTACCATAGCAACGGCTGCTAAATGTGGGTTGCTCTGTGAGTGGGTGTAGGGTGAGTCGTTATGTTAATGGGTGTGAACGATGGTTGCATAAATTGTAGCGTCAACATAGTATTTCTAGAAAAGAAGAGGGAAAGAAAGTGAGGGAAGGAAGAGAGAGGGAGACACCTAGAGGGGAAGGGGTAATGCCTGTGATGGTATTAAAAAAATCCACTTTGGACAGGATTTGCGTAAAATCCGTCCTTAGTGTGCGTCTACATCATGGAATGAGTAACTATGCAAAATTTCAAATCAATCGGGTAAATAGTTTTGGAGATCTTGTGATGAGTCAGTGGTATTTTGCTTATATATATATATTGACTGCTGGACAATTGCTCAAAACGGACAACACTATCACTACAGCAGCCCCTAAATGAAGGGAAGGAAAACGTGGAAAAGCGCCTGATACAAGAAGTGGTCTGTATATGCACATTTTCGTTTCCTTACCTGTTCATTACGTGATAGCACTGAAAAAAGATTTAATGAATGTGTACGGGTTATTGTTGAACCAAGTAGAAGTTTTACGGGAAATATTTAATTGACGATTCTGAAAGTCTCGGTATGTCTTCCTGATATCGCTCAGATGATTTTACGTGTGACCGTGTCACTGGAAAGATTGAAAAAGGGCGAAAAATAATAGATGTTGCCTAGGAGTTCATCATCGCCCTTAGCATTGTTTCACGGCTGTGGAAAGCCTTTTAAAACATCTAGAATCTGTAGAAAACCTCTGGAACCTGTAGATAGCGTCACGGGGAAGATTGTGTTTGATGCACGACGCCAGCGGAAGACAAGTACATTGCCCTATCTGCAAAAAAGAAACCAGCGCACCGCAGCTCTGCAGATGGCGAATCAGTTTCTTGCTACTGCAGGACAGCGGATCTTCTAAAAAACTGTATCAAAACCTTTCTGAGAAAAAGGGCTATACGCACACAGACTTGTTATGTGTCCCATTATCCAGATGACGCCGTAGAGGGTCTCATTCTCTTAGGAAACATAAACTAACGAGCTCTAAAAGACTGTATGAGGAATTATCCCTAGGTCTTATTGCAACAGGAAAGTCATAGGAAGGATCTTAAAGAACCCTTTATTCAATCAATATATCTGCACAGATGGGCCCCACTTGGGCTTAAAGTCAACACTTCTGTTTTAACCCAAACAAATAACGTTGAATTCAAAATAAAATGCATTAAATTTAGCTTCATGGCTCACTGGATAAATTAAACGCTCAAGAAGGCTTTGCTTCATAGAAGCTGGAGGAAACAACCTTTAATGGCTAGAAGCACTCAACTCCACAGATTCAAATCGCTAGTAATTCCAAGTAACAACGTATCCTTCAAGCAGGCATAACACGCTCTAAAATCAGTTTCCAAACTCTTCATATACGTAGCACTTCTTTCTCAGTTTGAATACAGCGCCCTATCTTATTAGCATTCTGGCAGGAAAAGCGTGGGTGAAAACGAGACTGAAAGGAAAATTCCTTTAACTAAAAATTAACTGTTAGTCGAAGTAAAATCCCTGCAACCTTACCTCCTGTTTTGCAGTGGTTTCGAGAGCATCGCCATTGGACTGACTTGTGTTACTGTTCTCAGAGGAGAGTAGGTTAAGTCAGTCATCGGACTGCAGACGACAGCTAATCTGGCTTGAAAGTGGTAATGCTTATCGTTCAGAAAATATCCAGGAAAGGAATGATATCCGAGATGCTGTATAGTGTGGGCTGGCATTATGATCAATAGCCACACGCCTCTACATGTGGTTGCAGCTGAGACTATGAGCGGCCAACGATACATAGATGAAGTTCTGCTGCATGTTCGCCTTTTCCATGGGGTTTTCAGTAATAAATTTCTTTTTATGGACGGCAATGCACCATGCCATCCAACATGATTGTGTAAACAGCGATGATACAACGAATGACTTTTCCTATTTTAGGAGAATTTAAGTTAATTTGAAATAGAGAAAGGAAAATTAATAGGATATGCTGATTTAATTTTTCATAAACATAAAGTAATAACAGATCCGAATCAACAATTTGTACTCTCACATAAATCGAATTAATGTGTTAAAGTTAGCACAGGAGTAATGTTGCTACATCTGCTATTATTATATGAAACTGATGTTCGATCTGGATTAAGCTGCTGATTTACTTTTATAGAAACATAAATAAACGTAGTCAGGTGGATCGCTGCAAGATAATGAAAATCTGCAAATAAAAATATATAAGCAAACCAAATTTTAATTTTACATGCCGGAGGTTCTTGGGAAAAAATCATACAAAATTCATTCGCATAAAATAATGTAACGAATCATATAAAGAACTGAATTTTTATATTTATATTATCGCAATAAAGCAAAAAAGGCTACCTTTCTATGGGAAGGGAAGTGTTCGTGATGTCTTTGTAAAGGAAACTGGCTCGTATTCTTTAAGTTCTCACCGCTAATAGTCAGTGCTGTTGTAACTCCGTGCCCTTTCTATTAAAGTAAGTCTTTTACTCCACTTCCCTGTTGTGTTCATCTTCACGCCTGTGCGGGAATTACCAAGGTTTGACATCCAAGTAGATCTAGTCGCACTGTATGATAGCCAAGAAGATTAGATCTTATAGATGTGTATTAGCATTTATTTAATTCGATTGAAATAACAACTTCTGTCGACAGTACTGAAACTAAAGGTTCCATATTCCAATCGGTTGTGTTTTAGAATCGGGGAAATATGGAAATAATTCACATTTATTTTTCACTTACTATGAATTTTAAAACGTTTTCCGTATTTTAGTATTTCAAGTCTTGCAAAATAATTTAAAATTTTTATTTTAATAGAGGTAACAACATTATATATATATATTTTTCTTTATGTAGGACTGAATAAATTATAAGGAAGGATCATGATGGTATAAGGAAGGATCACAGTTATGAAAAGGATAATGATCATCATCATAAGGGTTTCATTATTTATGTAAAACATCTCATAACAGTTGATTGTTCGCAAATGAAGGCTATAATTACTTTTTGATTTATATGAATTCGGTGGCAGATATCTTGTGACAAAATGCCATGTACCGCATTGCCCTAAATGTAAGGAGAAGTTTTTATTCTTTAAAAGCCATTTTGTGAATCGCACACTTATATGCGCAGTCTTGTCACCTTTTTATGCGCAATTAAAAAATACACTTTTTTTTTTTCCTTTTATTAACTTCGAATGTAATATATTGGAAATCTAAGTTTATGGTTTGTGGGCTGCAGTACTTCTTGTTTACAGATATCAAAGTATATGGAATGTTTCCCTTTTCTGACAGGGCACGATTTTCTTTTGAGTAGAGAAAACAATAATATTTCCTTTTAGAGATTGTATTAGAAAATTTTTTAATTTTTTTTTACATTCGATCATGAATTAGGAATTTTTAAAGCGAGAAGACTTCTTAAAAATCACTAGGAAATGAACAAATTAAAAGCAGCCTAGAGAATCAAAAGACACCACTTACAAATATTTATAGTGATATATAATAAATCTATTAAATTTTCAGTTTTGGTGAAAATAATTTATTACAGCAGAAGAAGCCTTCTTAATACATATAGCTAATTGCAATTCTAGCAATTTCTTGAAGCATATTATTTGAGAGTCATCAGATATATTAATATTGCATTTATGTTAACACTTATGCATTCATTGATTGATCTTATCTACTAAGAAACTTATATAATTAGCATATTAGAATGTTTCAGATATATCAACTGAGAGCCACATGACATGTGTTAGTCTGTTAATAGAAAATATTGGCTTCGAAGTATAGTCGATAGCTCAAAATTCAGACAGCAAGAGATAGATCAGGCGATTGAAATATTCATTAAGTTTTCATCTTAATAAATTAAATTTTTATGAAGGACATCATTTAAAGACAATTAACTTTTTGTACGCATATTTAAATTTATTAAGCTAATAATATTTCATAAAAACTTTACTTTTGGTATTTCTGAATAATCTTTCTTGAGCGGGGAAATCTTAGTAAGAAAAAACTTCATAACCCGAAAAACATTTAGGTACACCTTTTATTTTGGAAGTGAAAAATCAGACTTCTTAAAAATACGTACTTTTGGTATTTCTGAATTATCTTTCTTGGGCGAGAAAATCGCAGTAAGAGAGAACTTTATATCCCGAAAAACATTTGCATACATACACCTTTTATTTTGGAAGTGAAAAATCAGACTTTGTAACTTCTTATTCTTTTTATCAAAGTTCTTATGGAACTTATTAAAAAAATGTAAGATCGTTTTATATGTGAAGCTGCCTTACATTCAGGGCAATACAGTGTTTATTATTTGCTTTTTTAGTAACAGAATACTTGTATTGGGTATTTAGTATTAGTATAAAAATGTCACAAAATAACTGGAGTTATAAAATGAATTAAATTTATGCATTTTTTATGCATTCTGTGATTATAATGTCTTCATTGTATTTTCGATATAACTCATAACTTTTCTTCGTTTTCGTATTATCCTTGCTAATTTGCTTACTTTAGTTCAAAGAATGTGAAGTTAATTTATATCATCTGGCATCTAAGTGAAGAAACTGATATCTAGCTTAAAAAACATGTAAAGGAAAGGAACTTGTTTTTGCTTTATTGCGATAATGGAATAATACCATATTACTTCATGAATGCAATAATATAAAGTTATTGATTCCTATTATTTCATTTATGGAAAAACTTCTACCTAAAATTCTGTAATATCTGCATCCCTTTCCAAAGCTAATTTTTTTTAATAATTATTTATTAGTAAACGTTAAATGTCTGTTCTATGAATTTTATTTCTTGAATACTATCCTTCTAGTCATGCACAGTTAGGTTCATTTTTTAGCATTACTAGTTACTATTTCCTGTATATTTTTTAATATATTGTTCTCGATTTCAAACTCTAAATACTAACTGCTGTAGGCAATTTACCTTGTATGTATTTTTATTGAATTTAAATGCTTGCTAAGGTAACGACTTAAAAATAAAATAATGAATTCATATATATCACGCTGACTTTAAAAAGAAAAAAAATTCAGAGCGTAGTTAAGGTATAACGCATTATCGTAAGTTTCAATAAATATCAGATAAGAGTATTAAGATTAATATGTACAATAAATTTTATTTAGATGTTAAACAAATATTAAACTGATCACTAATAATATATTTTTATTATTATTTTAACATTAAGTTTGTCTTTATCTTTTCACATAGGTGAAATTAATTTGTGTACTATTAATATTAACCAGTGCACTCAATTTTTTTCAGCATTATGCAAGGACATTTTTTTTCCCTCGGATAACCCTGTGGTGTTTCTAAATTTATTTAAAAAAAGCTTTTTTATAACACGTTCCTGGCATTTATTTGATGGCTGGAGATAAAATAACTTAAATGTTATTCATGTGCATACATTTAATTTGCCTTTAAAATATCGTAAAGGTATTTATTTTTTATTGTGTGTGTGTGTGTAATGTTGTTATTTATTATGATTTTTTGTTTCTTGCGAAGACACCATATTATTTATTGAGAAATGTAATAAATGAATATTGAGAAATGTAATATACTGCTTGTGAGATTTATTTCCATTCAGTTACTTGCAATTTAGAACGTGTAAATATACTATATTATTTATTGAGAAATATATTATACTTCTTGTGAGATTTGCTTTCAGTGACTTTCAATGATTTCTTTACATTTTGGTTGTGATATCTTTTTCGATTCTTAAATATTATTCTTATTTATTCACAAGTGCATCATGTGACACATGAAGTAAGCTTTTATTCTGTTAAGTCGTGTAAACTCCTTTATTTCTATGTGTGATATTTAATTCGATTTTTAATCGAAATGGATTGGAATCTTATTTTGCTAGATTTAAAATTGTGTGCTTTAGAATAAAAATTATTTAGAACCAAACAAAACGATATAAAACAGCTGCAGCTGCAATACAAAATTGAAATAATGCATTTTTATGTTTCTGTGATCATGATGTGCTGCCATTTTTAAACGTTAAACTTTTGTTTAGTTCCATGATTATAATTATCGATATTTGTTTTTAATTTAGCCCATATTTTTTCATATTATTCTTATTAGGTTGCGCGTTAAATTTTAATCAAAACAATGGGGAGTTAATTTGTGTTTCTTTATATTTAAATGGTAATAATTTACAAAGTTTAATAAACATATAAAGAAATTGTACTTGAATCGCCTGTCCTTGTTCATCTTACGTTGTTGCGTTCTTGGAAAACTTTAAAAAAAAATTTTTTTTTTAATTTTACAGTTACTTCCAGGACCAATTTCTAGTGGGTGCGTTATGATGTTAATTTTATATTACAGAATGTATTATCTTTGTGTAGATTAAAATTCATATTTATTTCCTTTTCGCGTTGATTTCATAGCATTTTGAAGGATTTTTAATATATTTTCATCAAGTTTTAGTTTTCCCTTACTATTTTCTCAATTATATATTATTTGAAGGTAATTTCATCACAAAAACTATGGAATTTTCATTAACTGAGGATCAAATAACCTGGATTCTTCTCTATTTGGCTAGCTGTCTTATTTGTTTGGTTTTTTTTAAAAATTTAACATTGAATTATTTTCATAAAATAAAAGTTAGTAACTTAATATTATGGTACTTCCTAGAAATTAACTTCTAAAAAGTTTCCTGCTTTTAGAATAACTCCTGCTTCTAATTCCTAAACTACCATTTATGCTACTGCAATCTTATGCATTTAAATACATTTATTGAAATATTGTTTTTTATATAGCATCATTAAAATTTTAATAAATATTGACATATTTATGTCTTTCAATGTGTTTAACGTATTTGTCTCTTTTTATTTTATTGAAAAAAATGTATTTTTTATATAAGTTTTCATAATTTATGGCCTATCTGGACTATTCTGAAGTATATTTTAATGACAGATTTATTTGCCTGTTTTGCGGGTTGTCGCTATAACTTGAATAAAAGGTAACTAATTTTGAAGCTGAATTGTTGTGTGTGTGTGTATTTGTGTTTATGTTTGTTTTTTTTAATCAAATAATTCTTATCACATTTGGATAGGAAAATGCAAACGGAAGTTCTTAGTTAAAGAGAACATAAATTGTACCCGGAAAGCAAATTTGAACATTTAATTTTGACATTATGGCTAAAGTAACGAATTAAAATTACAGAATTCAAACACTGTGCTTAAGAAAATAAATTTTATTTATTTGTTTATAAGGTATATCTCCCACGTTCTTAGCGTGCCTTCGTGGTGTAATGGTCAGCACACTGAGCCGGAATTTCAGAGGTCCGTGGTTCGATTCCCGGCGAAGGCAATGCATATTTTTCATGGTTCCTGCTTCCAAAAATGCCTAATGTCTCTACATGTTAACTAATTTTCATAGTAACCCGTAAACATAGCCATTACTTTTTTATGTTATCATTTTTCCTACATTCTTAAGGTGACTTAAAATTGCAAATTTAAGTTGTGGTTTATAGAACTGTTCGTGGCGAAGGAAAATGAGTGGCTTTATGAGGTATTTCTCCCGCCTTCTTAGCATACTTTCCTGATGTAGTCGTCAGCACACTCGGTGCGTATTCGAGAGATCCGAGGTTCGAGTCCCGGAGAGAACATTGCTCATTTTTCACCTTTCCTGCTTTAAAAAAATTCCTAATGTCTCTATAGTGGCGCTCGAACTAAAAAAGGTGGTGGATAATGATTCTCCAGCAGGATGTGACGATTGGGTCTCTTAATCCCCGGTCGCTATTTAAAAGGGGGAGTATATAAGATATTTCTCCCGCCTTCTTAGCATCCTTTCGTTAGCACACTGCGCGTATTCGAGTCCCGACGAGGGCATTTTTTACATCTCTCAGCATAAAAGTCCTAATATTCTCTACAACTTTAGTGAGTTCCAAAGATAACAGAATGTTGGTAGCTGTCTCATTGATGCTCTTATAACCTCAGCTGTAATGTTATTAGGAATATTGAAGGTACTTTTTGTAACATTATAACAACATGCTATATTCAAGGCAAAGTATCATTTAAGAATAGCAATTATGGAGGGAAAACGAAAGTCACTGACAGAATCAGAAGGATTTGAAAGAGGACTGTTACTTCAAAAAAAAACTGCTGTTAAAACAGGAGATTGCTGAACTTGATATACTCCTACGGAATATATTTCGACAGATACAGTAAAAAGAGAATCGCATAAGCAGGATATATATATACAGCAAAGCTACTATCTCAAAACGTCAGGAATATAAAAGTGGTATGCTGAACTGAAAGAGTTTCCAGAATTTCAAACTATTTCACGCCTTAGGATGAGTTTACCAATATGTAATTGCGATATCGACTACTTGCTTTTGCAGTAAAACAAGGTTTGATTTAGTTATGCTTTGGACAGTTACATCGTGGTTTGCTGCAGGTCAAGTTACCTGTATATAAGAAGCATATGTGTCGTTGACAACCATCACATCCATTCAATGATACAAACAATGCTTCCTGTGGAAAACTACATCTTTCGAGATTCACCAAAGTCAGCTTGTTCGGTCACAGTATGAAACATCATTGAACCACTGGAGTCTGTGCTGATAAATCTCAAGGAATTGGAGCAGTTTCTGATAGAAGAATAGTATAAAATACCTGTTATATCCATTCGAAAATTACTTGTCTTTTCCCCAAAAACGTGCAAAAGAGCTCTTAAGCGCCGTTCATACTGGGACATATCGGACCTAGGGAACACATCGGACATAACGAACACAGCCGATTAGCTAGAGAAAACCAGTTGTTTTGTCACTACGGACCCAGTTGAAAAATCTGAGCTTCACGCAAAACGAAGCTAGTCGACACATGGAACCGACCAATCAGGACAGTATTTCAAATCATCATCATCATCAGCAGCAGCAGAAGCACGCTAAGTTAAATAAACAACATGGCTGACGATATGTGCGATTGATATGTTCGGATTCAATGTCACAATAGAAAAATATCAGCCCAGAAAACGTCCAATTCAATGTTTCAATTGCCAGGAGTTCGGTCACTCCCAAAATAACTGCTTCAGGAAGGCCAGATGCTGTAAGTGCGGACAAAATCACAAATCCAACACTTGTAAATTAACACCAGAGGAAAAACCAACTTGCATTTTCTGTCACGAAAATCACGTTTCTTCATATCGTGGTTGTAAGGTATACAGAAAAAGATTCAATCATTTAGAGAAAATAGAAAAACCACAAGAAACCCCCACTAAAGATGACTTCCTTGTATTCATTCAAGCTTCAGTTAAAACTAATCAAGAAACGCCTAAAGAACTTTACAGTGACAAAATTAAACAGAAAATTTTGCAGAAATTATTAACATCTTTAAAGATCAGAAAAACCCTTTATCTCATGAAATCAATAACCACACTAGTCCAGAGAATTAAATCAGCTAAATCATATATGCAGACACTTTGCCAACTTTTCAAGCCATCAAGTTTTGAAATTTGCAGATCAAGATTAATTCGAAACGCTTAAGACAAGCATAGCCATGCGGGTAAAGGCACTGAGCTACAGTTCGAAGTATTACGAGTTGGGGCCTTGCCCGTAACTTTTTCCACCAAGCGCCATTTTGGGCCTAAAGTCTAATCCTAGTATAAAAGATCTGTAATATCTGCCAATTATCCCGTGTGATACTAGGCGGCACTTCGAAATGTGATGTTTACCTTTAACTTCCCATCTACTTTGATTTTATCACCAGACGCAGTTTGGAGAGTTACACAAAATAGTGTCCAAATGAGTTTATCTTTAAATTGTTGAGTTAAATCTTTCCGAATGATGGTAACATTAGCTCCTGTGTCAATGATCATATAGCAAGGAACTTCATCAATATGCCCCTTGATGAAAGTCCATTACTGTTGCCACTTACTGCAGAAATCTTGAGCGCTTTAAAATGGGGTTTTTAACTAGCATTCAAACTCCGCTCCGATATATGGTCATTAATTTCTATCCTGCATCGTTGCTAGGAAATGGTCTTAATTTCTGTGCCGCGGGGTGTTCTGCAGTTCCTTCGTACGTGGCCTTCAGCACCGCAGTTCTAGCACTTTGGTTTCTTGTCACTTCTTTTCCGTTTCATGGCATTTAATTGTCTGTTTAAATCGTCTTATTTTGAGTCATTTGGGTTGTTCTGAAGTTTTTCCGTATGTGGTCTTCAGCACCACAGTTCCAGCAGTTTAGCGTTCGTTTCATGTCACTCCTATTCTGCCTCAAGGCATTGACTTGTCTAGTTAAATCACTTTGACGAGCAGTCAGTTGATCCACTGGCTCTTGTACTTGAGCAGCTGTGACTGGGTGGCGATCTCTGCGAGTTGCTTGCTGGGCTGCCTCGAATTTCATGGCGTACACCAGAGTGCTTTTTAAGTCCTTGTCATCCGCCATTCGTAGACCTTTCTGTATTTCCAAATTCTAAATGTAATCGATGAAGTACTGCAGGGACAGTATTTCCCTTGTTTCTCTCGGGCACTACGAAAAGGCGAGGTGAGACAGCCTTTCAACATACATGGTGAGCACCTGGAGTGTTTCCGTGGGCTTCTGTTGACGGGATTTTAATTGAAGCTCGCTGTAGTCTCTTAAGCATATCTCCCAAAAGCTCAGCTCCAACGCTCCAGATAAAGCTTCGAAATCTAGTCTGTGGTTTTCGGGAAGAGTCTGAAGGGTATTCGCTGCGTCTGCTCTTAGAGAAGTTACGAAATGACAGGCCTTAGCTTGGGAATACCATCTATTCGCTTCCTCCACTATGGAAAACTGTGTCTTATATACTTGCCAGGAGGTCTTCACACCATACGTGGATAGCTCCAGAGAGGAACGAACAAGCATAGGTAAAAATTTAAAACCATTAAATTTGCTCGCTGCCTTCGCTACGAATTTCAAATATAAACTTCTTTCGCAGCTACAAATACCCTGTCATTAATATGTTGTTGGACGGCAGAAAGTCTTCCTTTTATTTGTTCTTTCACAGAAGAAACCTTTCTTCAACATGTCCAACTCTATTTTCAACAACTTCTATCCTGCCTTCCATAGCCTCAAATTTGTTTTCTATTGCGAGGGTAATTTTGTTTTTCATGTCTTCTTTACCTGCTTTCATTTCTTCTTTAAGAGCTTTAATCTCTTCTTTAAGGGAATCTTGGTCAGCTTTCTTCTCTTCTTTAACTGATTATTGAGCAGCTTCCATCTTTTCTTGAACAGCTTTCATCTCCTCTTTAACGGATTCTTGGTCAGCCTTTCATCTCTTCTTGGCCCGCTTTCATTTCTTCTTTAACGGAGTTGACGGCCTCTTCTATCTTTTCTTGGAATGCTGTTATCAGCTGCCTTGATTGTTCTTCCATCGCTCTTGTTATTGGCATTGAACCCCACTCCTGACACCAAAACGTTTTGTGTGCGTGCGGGTTCGTAAGAGATTGAATGCACAAGTCCGATAAAAGGTTAACAAAATTTATTCTTAGCAAAAGAAGTATAACAAAACGCTGGAATTTTCCTCAGAGATATTAAACTACTAAAAATGTTAGAATACAACGCAATGCAAAGAGAAAGCTAATCCGATCTCACCGCGAATTCGCTACAATCAACAACAACAACTAACAAAAAACTACTGAGATGTCTCTCTCCGGCTTTTTAAAGCTTTTTAATAGGTCGCGAAAGAGTTCTAGTAATCTCCTTTGCTTCTCGAGAGTTCTGAAAACCAGAAGAGTAGAATTACGGTTACAGCTAACACGGTAGTCAATTACATTTATTTAATTTAAATATAATTTACGATATATCTATTTTTTAAATGTTAAATGCGCATGCTGTTGTATTTCTACTTTTCCAGGGTAGCTTTCTCTTTTTTTACAGCTTCGAATCCCATTTCGATTAAATCCGCTTTGTCAACTTCTCCTAAAATCCATAAAACCTTCGTCTCCGATTGATTTAGGAAGTTCTATTATGGCACTAGTTTCACTTTCTCACGATTCATGCGCATTTTCTATTTTAAGTGAAGAGGACCATATAAGAAGTATAAAAGTGTAAAAAGGACTGATCTGGGACACTTTTCCTAGAGAAGTGTCTGAAATCGGTTCTTTTTTTTACACTCATAAAAATCTCTCAAATTTTCACGAAAATGCATATAAGTTTTCAACATTTTTCAAAATCCAATATTTTTATGAAAATTTATATATATTCCTCATTTTTCAAGGTCGAAATGTTATCGGCTCAAAATTCAAAGCCGAAAGGCTATCGCCTAAATATTTGCATGAAAATATATAAATTTTAATAATTTTTCAAGGTGCGGCTAAATGTAAATGAATTCTTCTTAGCCGAAAGGTCTTAAACGATTGAAATTCATTATTTTCATAGCCTCAAATATAAATGAAATGTTTCAAAAAATTAAATAAAAGGTCTCATAATTTATAGATGAAAAGGCTTTAAAAATTAAAAGAAGAAAAATTATATAAAAATTAAAATATAAAGACATTTAAAGATTATTCTAAGTCTTCTAATTCATATATATCCATCTATCATTCCTTTACAACAGAATTAATAGTTTCCATAATTGATTTCATTTATGGCTTCATGAGAAATTTATCCATGGTTTTAACAGGATGCTATAATTTTGCTTCATCATCCACATCCAATTTAACACTTAACAGGATCTCCACATTTTGTTTGATTTTTTTCCAATAAGATCAGATAATAATATCCAGGATATAAATCATCTAATTTTAGCGTTTTGGGATAAGACTGAGATTATGGAGTTCTTCCATCTCTTTTTATTTGGAATCATTTTTAAAGGCCTTTTGGTTAAACACCTTTCAGTTAATAACTTTTCCTAAGAGTTGCACATATATCTGCTAACAATTTAATAATAATTCTCTCGCTATGTCTTTTAATGAAATTTTCAGATAATTGTTTATATTATTCAGGTTTACACCAATCTATTTTATCTTCATGCTTATTTAAAAAAAATTTCTCTCAGTTCTTGATATTTTATTATTTCATCCCATTCGATTATGTCTTTCAATTCTTCAATAATATTTTCAGATAATTTCTGATATTTAGAGATTAATTTCATATTTAATATTTTAAAATTTTGTAAAATAAAATTATTACTTAAATTTTGATATTCTAACATGTCATCCCAATTTATTTTATCTTCGTTATCTAAAATAAAATTTTCAGATATTTTTATATCTAGGTATTATATCCCAATTAATTAGATTTTCATGCATAATCATAAATAATTCAGTTAATTTCTGATCATATTATCCCAGTCTACTTTATCTTCATATTCATTGATGAAAGATTCAGGTAATTTTTTATATTTAGATATTAAATTCCAATTGACAGCATTTTCGAAACTTCTATTAAATCTTCGCTTAAAATTGTGATTTTAGAAACTTTATCCCAGTTAACATTCACTTATTAAGGATGAAATCTTCGGATTAAGTCGAAAAGGCTTACATCTTAGGGAAGAAACACCTTATTTAGTCTTAAAAGTCCTTCGGATTTATGGATATATTTATATACATTTAATCGTGTTGTAGAGTCATTAGGTTTTTTTTTAAACAGAAAACGTGAAAAAATATGTAATGTCTTGGCCGGGACTCGAACCCTGGACCTCTCGAATTCAAGCTGAATGTGCTAACACCACGAAGGCATGCTGAAAGGAGGGAGGAAATATCTTATATCTCCCCTTTTAAAGAACAACTGGAGATTAGGGGATCTACTCGCCAAATTCTGGTGGTGGAGAATAATCATCTACCACTTATTTTAGTTCGGACGCCACTGTAGAGTCATAATGATTTTTTTAAAACCGGAAACTTGAAAAATATGCAATGCCCTCGCCGGGACTCGAACCCTGGACCTCTCGAATTCGCGGCAAGTGTGTTAACCGTTAAACCACAAAGGCATGCTGAAAGGAGGAAGAAAATACCTTATAGTGTTTGTTTCACTTATTTTTCAATAGGAAAATATTTTAAAGTATTTATAAAATCTTACTCTAGTCAGTGCATAAAGTTCTTCTGTAACTGATTTATCTTTCAGTAAGTTTAATAACTGTTTGTAAAAAATATAACATTGTTTGTATTTTTCTTTTCTTTCCAAAACGTTAAACGTTTTCTCAATTACTTCAGCAATTCCTGCACTTAAAGAAGCAAATTCCTGCACTTAAAGCACAATAGATATCTTAATTTCCTAGTGATTTGTTCCATTTTTATTTTTTGCTAATTTACATGCTCACTAGCGGTTGTGATTTTGGAGCACGAAGTGCGTGCATCTGTTTTAATTGAGTTTAAATAAAAAGGTTATTTAAAATTCTTTCTTCTGCAGTATTTATTCTTAAAGACATAATGAGAATTCGCTATTTCGTCTTCGACGTAGAATCAACGTCGTATGCTTCGTAAAAGAACACGTAAACTCCACAAAGAGCTCCCGAGACAGTCCAGAACCGTGAAAACCTCTACAGTTGACCTGGCCCCACCCACTTCCGCAGCACTGGTGTCTTAAGTCAACCCTATGGAAGGATTTAGCTACATAGTCAACACCACGAGAGCTTCGATGAGGCCCCAGTGCCTATTTGATGAAAAGGCTCAGCAGCAACATTTATTGATCAGCTGGACAACCACTTCATTTTGTACCCAGTGTCCGAAATCCAGAAAGTGGCAATTTCAACTTCTTGAGTTCGCCGAGGACAAGCCTTGAGCTGGTATAAAGACATCGGCAAATTTTTACTTGGAGAACCAGGTACGCCAACGTACACGTATGAAAACTTCAAAACCGCCCTTCTGAAAGCCTTTCCAGTAGTAAAGAATCGTGCACGGTTAGTCGCTGAACTGTACAACCGGTACCAAATGAACGGGGAAGATCTCACAAGCTTCATTATACGAAAAATACAAGTGGTGAAACTGTTGTATGGAAGAAAACCGGACGACGAAGTAATTCAAATTATCTTGCCGAGATTCCCCCCACTGGCGCAAAACTTTATGGGGATAAGAAACCCGTAGACCTCGGAAACTCTATTTGAGTTGGCCACAAAATACAAAAGCCGCTGCGTTTCCAATAATGAAAGCTCGCAGATGTATGGGCGAGAGTACAGAAGTTTCCGCACTCCTAAGCCAGATGAATGACGGCAGCAGAAATTCAATCGCAAGAAAGAATTTTCGCCGAAGAGAAGCGATTTCCAAAGAGCGGATAAGCAGCGGAAGAAAGAAACAAATCCTAAGTTATTAAACTTCTGAGGGGCTCTGGAAAAGTGGGAGCTCGAAAGCCCCGGGAAGAGAATAATTCCTCCCAAATTCATCTGAATGCAGTGGTGGTTAAGAATGTAAAATTACCTAAAGTACAAATTCTTTTAAACAACGTAGCGGCTATAGCATTAACTGCCAAGGCAGCACAGAGTTATTCTGGGGGGGGGGAATGTTTAGGCAGAATTTCCAACATTATAGGTTATACAACACCGAAGGTACAGCGGTGATTCCAGCCCAAGGAATAACGTGCACCTGTGTTCTGGTCCTTATGGGTACCAGACGTTAACTTCTAAGTTAAATACTACAAAATAACTAACTGTTACAATTATATTCTGAAGTTAAATAATTTGTCTACAAACAATCTCAAGAGACCAAATCTGTTTATTGCGTTGTGTGAAGTTTTTTCAAAAGAACTAATCCGAACAACCCCTAAGACCAAGCAGGAGTACTAGTGTTAAGAACATTACACAACAAACACATCACAAGAAAATACTCTGAATCATATAGAAAGCCAAGGATATTTATTAAAGCACTATAAAAAGAACATGAAATCTTACAACTTAAATTTCCACTATGGTACCGGGGTGACAACTATATAAAAAATGCATTTTAGATCTAATTATATATTTAAATTTTCATTATTGTACCGAGATGACATCAAAAAATTATTTCACCGTAAAAATATTAAATTTTTATGCAGTTTATCAAATTCTGCTGGCCAGCATAAAATACAAAAAAGGAATTTTAATGAATCACCGAGTATGGTATCTTAAGTGTTTTCTAATTACGAGAATGATTACTTCGTTCAAAAGAAATTTCTTAATTTTCACAGGTAAAGAAAATTACATACATTAAATAAGTAATCCCTTAGGCAGTTTGAAAGTATTTCATATTCATGGAGTCCCGTTGGAGAAAAATAAGTACTTTTATTCTTTCATTCAATTATTATTCAATTATAAGTAATTCAAAGGGTTAAAGTAGAATTTAAATTTTTATTTGTTCCTTAGCTTTGCAAAAAGTTAAAGTTAATCTCAACCAAAAGAGTTAGCAACTTGAAGAGTAAAAGGAAAGTAAAATTTAACTAAAGTTAACTAATTTAGGATCGCTGTCTTAATTCATATATATATATTTTAATTACTTTCCAAGTTAAAGTTAAATGGTCTTAAATAGAGTAAATGCACTGCAATTGCTTAACTAAACAGCCTGGATTTAAGATCCAACAGAAAAACTCCTGACAAAAGTTAAATAGATTCAATTAGTTTAAATATACATATTATTACTCCTTACTTTAATAAATCATAGCTAGAAATTTTCCTTCAGTTAATCAAATCCCTTCCAATATTTGTGTGAATTTAATTATCCTTATTAATTAAAATTCATGTTCACTGAATTAAGGTTGAATGCTGTACTTAAAATTCAGGTGAAAGGAGGAACAGAACAAACAAAATGTTGAACTCACTTGAAGAAAAAAAAAAACTTTTGAAGCTTAATTAAGCGTTACCCATTGTAACAAAAGGTGTCGGTTATCATTGAAATTTTAAATCTTAATTTACTTTTACAAAACGCTATAGCTATGGCCAAAAACAAATGCACTTATCTGCTGAAATTTTCCCCAGACGACCAGTAGGTTGATGTAGTAGTACAAGGCACTCCACTGAACATAAATCTTGCCAGCTATCGATGTTATTCTGGCCCATCCTAGTAGGAAGATGAAAGATGCATTGATGCTTTCGAAGTGAGAAATCTGGAAGATGGTGAATTCAGCGGGATTCAAGGAACGTCAAGCTCTGGTGGAAAATGCATTGAGATTCAAAGAAAAACAATCTAGACTCCCTGTCTGGAAAAAGGATGGCAAGGTGCAGAGGAGTAGTAACATATCAGATCTCCTTAGACGTACATCTTTTTCATACTACTAGTCAGTCAGCAGCAAGCAACAAGCCGAAGGCGGCTTTACCGGGTCAAAGCCTTAGACATCTATCCTTTACCGGTCTCCCTGGGTAATCATCGCGGCTCTTCCAGAGGAAGGAATCGCGAGTCCTTCTTACAGCTGCAATCCGAGGCAAAAGAGAGCGAGAAAGGCCTTGCGCTCAGTTTTTAATCGTCCAGAATCCAGGATTTTCTAAATTCACCAAAATTGGTGAAAAAGTATGCAAATCTCGTCAAGCACAAAACAGTGCTGCGAAAACCTAGTTTTTCCCTCTACACACCCAAAAAAAATTCCACCTTCGCCACCCCCTTCGCCAACGGAAGAGGGGTCAGGGAAAGAATGTAACAAGCCTACAACCCACGCCGCACGACCGGACGCTGAACACGACCTTGGACGAAAAGTGCTCGAAAAAACACCCTTTTAGCAGAATAAAACTTTAGACCCGAAATTCAACAATTTTAACAATTAAATGGGCATAATTCTCCAACGGGGCCACGTACAGTCATGAAAGTAGATTCATAAGACAGCTAAATTTTTTCTCTCTAAGACGTATAAATTTCATCCATGTAAATAAAAAGGAAGTATTTTTAAATTTCAAATATTACACAGAAAGCAACCAATTTCCCATTGTCTCCTTTTCCCGAAAGCTAGTACTATCGAACGCGTAACTGTAAGAATGAGAACCCTCTTTAACTCGCATAAAAATAATTGATTCATTAACGTAAACGGCACAACTAGTGAAGAAAAATTTAGAGTAAGAATAAATTAATGCATATAATTTTACTCACTCAGTAATTAATTATCAAATAAACTGCAATTAACTACATATTAATCCACAATTCTAATCTAACTAAAATCGCTACATAACACCTGCACTGCAAAACTGCCGCTATACCTGCGAGTAAAAGGCGAACAACTAAAAGTTACTTTCTTTGTAGTTAAAAATTTTCAAGCTAATGTCATTTTGGGTATGGACTTCCTTAAGTCAGCGGAAGCAAGAATAAATTTTCTGAAGCCACCATCACGCTGGACATAGCGAAGAAGAAATCTGAGGAAGTTAAGCCTCCAGCGCTGGAATTGGATAACCTGAAAGAGGATGAAAAAGAAAAAAATTCAGTACGTGGTAAGACAATTTTCGAACCTTTTCAGTGTCCAACCATGTCTGACTCACATGGTAAACCACTCGATAGATATTTGAGATAATTTACCTTGTAGGATTAAGCCCTAATGGTACAATAAGGACCAAGATGAAACTATTGAAGAGCATGTTAACTCGTTCAGGACCAGCTTCGTGTATACGCGACTCAACGATTCCATTCTTACCAGCCCAACGTCGCGTATACGCGAAGAGCTCCGATCCATCTCTTCAGCCTAGCGTAGCTTATACGTAACTTGAAAACGGAACGATTTTTTGAATTTTTAAATGCCAGTAGATGGTGCTAAATGGTAACGGTTTTCACATCGGTTAAGTCATGTGGCTTTGACCTTCATGTATGAGCATGAGTTTCTGTTCTGTGCTTCTGGGTTTGTTAGACATATTGGTGTAAACAAACTGGGAATTACAGATCTTTAAGCTAAAGGGACACCAGTGTCTTTGTTTATTTCGTTAGAAATTTCGCTTTTTCGTTGTCTTCCTTTTTATTCTTTACGTTTTTCGTTATTAGAATGTGGTAAAATGCATCCAGCTTTATTTTTTATTTATTTATTTATTTAGAAGAATGTGGGAAAACGCTTTTAGCTGACTATAGCTGGTGTAACGTCGCCGAACTTCGGTGATGGAAAAAACTCAGACCAGTTGTCCTTTTTACTACCTTGTACGAAGTAAAAATGAAGTATTGTAATCGCGAAAAATTTCGGGTACCATATTTCAAAGAAAATATCTATTTTGACTGCTATCGAATGTAATTTAACGATGTTTTTGAGTGATATCCGTATTTAAGGACAGAATAAAAGATTCTTTTTCCCAAAAAATAATTATAAAACTGATTTAAAATGGGTTCTGAAGGGTTTTTTCGTTGCGTCTGTGCACACGTACCTATGTATGTATGTATCTCGCATGATTCGAAAACGAGGAGCCTCAGAACGTTGAAATTTTGTATATAGGGTTTCTATAACATGTAGATGTGACCTCGCATATTTTGGTTGCAATGGCCCGGACCAAAAGTATATAAATGTATATACATATATATATATATATA
>KK118135.1:155227-180006 GCA_000611955.2 Stegodyphus mimosarum | reverse complement strand
CCCGTGGTGCACCACATTTGCCACGTCGCTGATTTTGGACAGTCCCATTTTGCCATGCACGGTACACTTTTACCACGGCGGCACGCGAACAGTTCACAAACTCAGCCGTTTCGGAAATGCTTCCACCCTTGGCCCGAAAGCCAATGATCATGCCCTTTTGGAAGTCGGATAAATCGCTTCGTTTCTGCATTACGCCAACGATTGAAATGTTTTCCGAAGCCCTCACAGACCCTTTATATACGCTCAACTGCACTGTGCTGCCACCTGCCTTCTGTGATTGGTTATTTAACTCTGACATGGAAAGTACGTGGTGGTCACATTAATGTGACTGGACTGTGTATATATATATCCACTCTGTTACTCGGCGCAGTGAGCTCAGTTTCTTTATTCGGTACAAGTTTACAATTGGGTGCCCCTTGTTTTTTGGCGATTCTGTTTTGATGCCAAGATCTGCGCCAATAAGACACAATTTCAAGATGGCCGCTACGCAAAACCAAAACAAGAAGCCAAAGAATTTCACAAACTCCGTGTCTATGTACACATCGACCTATTTTCACTTAAAAAAAATCAAAGAATTGCACAAACTTTAGTCATTGCACATTTTGACTTTGTCCATGTGCACATCGATTTATTTTCAATTAAATAAATCAAGAAGCTAAAACCATGTTAAAACTCTCATGGTAAACAGAAATGGGGTTTCATCGCCAAAACTGAACAACATTTTTCGCCAAAAAACAAGGGGCACCCAATTCTACACTAGAGCCCTTTATTCTTATAAGTTTGTAAACTGTACATTTTTTGCTTTAAAAATAATTGAATTATATTGTTCTTATCTTTCGGTTAAGATTTTTATGCCCTTAGTTAACCTGCATGCAATAATTGTAGAATTATCAACAATTTAAAAGTTTTTTAAGTGCGGCTAAGCCTAATTTTTGGTTATGATAGTGAACGTATTTCTTTACATTTGAAGCTTTTAGCAGAATCTGTTACCCATACTTGACTCTTCAGTTCACTGATTTGGACCTTCTACCAGCAACTCACCTTATTCGTCGACTGATGGCGGCCACTTGCTTTACGTCTTTTTGTCCATACTAATTATTTTGTTCTACCGATGCTCTTCGCAGAGTATAAGGAACAAATGCTTTCTGAAACTCTAATTCACATACGAGAAGAGGGAGAGTGGATTTGTTGCCAATCTCTAGAGACTAAGCTTCGCAACAACAAAGTAACGTCTTCTTTTATTATTACGAATTAAATTATGCTTGATTCATTCTAGAATTATCATTTAAGTTATAGCTGGTTTTTGCTTACAAATCGTAGTTTTAATTGAAAACACTGTTTTTTAATTGTTTTAACTGTACTTAATATTTTATGCCTTACTGCGAAGTGAGAACTGAATTAATTAGTAGGGCATGCGCATTAAGTAAGCGGCGCTGAATCGTCTGTGAAAACATGTTCCTGTTTTATTCGTTTTGTACATCGTTATAGATTTATTATAGTATTTGAATAGAACTTGTGGTAATTCTTCAGATGCCATAATTTTTCCTCATTCTGAGTTATAAAATGAATTAGATGTAATGCTGTTAAGTGAACCTAGCGCAGAAGTGTGGCTACGGTAAATAAATATAGTGAACTTTAAAGAGTGTATTTATTCTATTGCGGTTTATACGCTATCGACGAAGTAGTTTTAATTCAAAATTCGTTAACTGTTAATTCAATATGTTTAAATGAAACGCATTAAAATTGCGCATAATTTAATATTCCGTACAAGGAAGTCTTGTGATGTATACATGAGATTTTTTATATTTATTTTAAAACTTAACATAGACTTTCTTGCTTAACTGAAAAGTAATTTACAGCATTGTTAAAGAAGGTGAAAGATATCAGCTTTCCCGATGCGTGAGGCAATTTACTTGTTCTTGGATCTTGATTTTGCTGCTGGCAGTCAACTACTGAAGAGTTATAACCAGTACATAAATATTATGTCAATGACCATTAACAGTATAAATTTAAATTAAAGGTGTTTAACACCAGGCACAGATGCGAGATAAATAATTGAGTTACACTCATTAATTAATAATTTTTGTAATTGATAAACAATTATATATAACAATTGATGTGCATGCTATATGCATGGCGTCCAGAGGAACTTTGGAACTTTGTGGTTTTACTGGCCATCAGCAGAAAAACAATATCCTGCTCTTGCCAGTTCCTAATGCAGTCCCATGTAGGGCCTGATAGAGCAGAAACCTGAAAGGAATTTTCTCTCGTGGAGGTGGAAATGTACTGTGAGAAAGAGAAAAAAAAGAAGCTCCTTGCTCCTGTACTGTTGCTTCTTAGATGGATTCCGCCAAGCAGAGCCTGGAGGGAGGAACTTCGGATGACTTGTGTAGAATAGCCAAACTTCAGTTAAGCACTTAAAATGTTCTGAAGATCCAAATTAAATTAGATGATAAAAAGGATGTCAGAAACTTGAGTTGGAAAAACAATGTCACCGCGCGTCTGGGTTGTTCCTTGAGATAGTGGCGACTTCTGATTGGTTGACAAGAACTGAACTCAAGAGATGGGCGGCGAAAGGGCGGAGGAATTTGTCTTCAACCAGGATTTCGTAAGAATATCCGTGAAATTAGCGGGATTCTCGTTGATATTATTATTTAAAAAGTTGTTGTTTATTCTGCTGAGGTAGTCCTGAATAGTATCCATTTTCAAGTCGGAGTGGAGGGTCTTATTCCGAACATAGTAAGGAGCTTTTGTGATGATTCTTAGCACCTTAGTTTGAAGCACTTGGAGTTTGCTAATCTCGTTTGCTCTGTAGTTTGCCCAGGCTAGGGAAGCATACGTGAGAATGGGTCGGATTACAGCCTCATAAATCCTCTTTTTCAGTCTGAGGGAGAAGTTCTCATTCTTTAGAAGAGGAAAAAGCCTGAAATGATCCCGTGTGCATATCCGCTTACTCTAAGCATATAATCCTTCCAATTGTAGTTCTTGTTTAGGGTAACTCCCAGATAATTTGCTTTATCAACTCTAGGGATGATTTTGCCAAAAGTTTTAACACCAGTTCTGACACGTTCCCTCTGTCTGCGATTTCGAATGAGTAGAATCTTGGATTTTTCTGGCTGAATACACGTTTTCCAGCGACTGCACCACTCCTCAATAGCTTGAATTCTTGACAAGGCATAATCGAGGTTTAGAGACTTGGTGGCTAACGCTGCATCACCAGCGTAGCTGGCAGTGAGAACATTCGTATTCTCGGAAAAACATGGGAAATCGTTGGTATAGATGATGTAAAAAAGTGGGCCTAAATTTGACCCTTGAGGAATACCTGCATAAATATTTTTGACACATGAAGTTGCACTTCCAAGTTTAACGGTGAAAGTTCTATTTTCAAGGAAGGACTTGATAATGATTATCAGATTCCTGGAGAATCCGAGATGAATCAGCTCTTATAGATCAGCCCTGGATGCCAGACGCGGTCAAAGGCCTTAGCCACGTCTAGTATCAGGATAGCAACACTCATTTTGTTGTGCATAGCTGCGCCGATGAACTCCGTAAGCCTAACTAACTGCGTAGTAGTAGATAGTCCTTTCCTGAAACCGTGCTGGTGATCACCGAGAAAATCGAAGTTTTCTTTCATTCTGAGATAATACATTCCAGGATCTTGCTTATGGAGGACAGCTGGCTGATGGGTCTAAAGTTTGCCGGGTTATCCTGTGTTTTCCCTGGCTTAGGAATCATCAAGATGCTTGCTTGCTTCCAGAAAAGCGGGAAATAATTTTGATACAAACATGCGTTGAAAATGCCTGCTAATTTGCATATGATCTTAAAAGGCATGTTTTTCAGCATCTGGTTCGTGATCTCGTCCTTTCCTGGAGCTTTCTTTAATTTTAGTCCCTTCATAATGCTCTTCACTTCTTGCGGCGTGGTTAGCTTGATAGAAGGTTCCGTTGAAATTGAGTGCAGCCATTGATCGTTAAGGTAATGAACTTGAATGTCCGAACTATAATCTGAAGGGAAGGAATTGGGAATGAACTGTTTAGAAAGGTGTTCCGCAAATAGTTCCCCTTTGACATGATCGGAGTAAGCAAATCCGTTATCGCATTTGAGCGGCTTTCTAGCAGAGCAGGGGCGTTTTAGTGTCCTTATATAACGCCAGATGGCGCCAGGTTCATCGTTGATCTTTTCCATCTCATCCTGCCATAAGCTAGAACGATGAGCCTGAATCTTTTGCTTGATTTTCCTATTAAGCCTGTTAATTTGGGTTTTTGATAGCAGGATCCCAGGTGAGATTTCGAAAATGATTTCGAAAACAGATTATTTCGCAAATATTGGCTGGAAGCGTGTGCTCGTGTCTGACACGATCAACCTCAGTCGTAGCTAGAGACTTAGCAGAATGCGAGTACGAAGTAAAATTTTTTACAGCTCGTTCAATATCCTCGTTGATATACTCGTTGCATACAATTAAAATCAGTAGTCATCAAAATATTACGATAAAAATCCCAATCGGTACACGTAATGGCGGAAGGTTCTTAGCATTTTCCACTCCAAGGTAAGCAAGTACTGGCACATGATCAGAAGACATGTCACATGTAACCGTAATAGCCATGGGAATATTAAATGTCGTAATAAAAATTTCCAGAATATCTGGCCGACGGTTGAGCATATTAGGCCTATAGGTAGACTCATCCGGCACATGCAGAAAAACAGGGTAATTACACACAAAATCATGCACTATGCGTCCGTTATAATTTGAGTTGCGACATCCTCAGTCGAGATGTTTAGCACTTAAATCACCTCATAGAAACGTGGGGGAATTCGAGTTTATAAGTTCGTCCAGAATTGCAGCACTGAGCTTATTTCCAGGGCGGTTATACACCGCACAGAAAGTGACTTTCCCTATGTTGCGTAGATTCACCATCACTTTAACATTTTCTATACCATCACAATTATCTGCACTTTTCAGATATGAGTCAAAAGTCCTTTTGACATATATGAGCACTCCGCCACCTCGGTGGTGGCACTACGATAGATGAAGTAATTGGCTATCCTTAAGGAGTGCGAAGGGTTTGCATGGGTTTCTGTGATTAAGCAGATATCCCCGTCATTTTGCTGGATAAATTCTTGAAGTTCCGGTATCTTGGAGGTAACATTCTGCGCGTTCCAAAGCAGGATCTTAACAGGAGAACTTTGCCGAGAGATGTGATTATCCATGGTTGGGAGTAGCTGGCCTGGCTGTATCCTCTGTCATAGAGGCGGTAGGGAGGGATTTCGCTACATCAGCAAACATAGAGATGGCTGCTGTGAGCTTTTGAATTACAGCATTACCTTCGTCAAGCTTTGCTTGGAGCTGACTGAGTTGTGAGAAGGCTGATTGTGGCGCCATCTGTGGGGGAGTAGCATTACTATTGTTGACTACTCTATCTGCATATGATATGCCTTTTTGCACAAAGGATGAGTGAGGCTTGGGGTAGAACAAACAACCTTTAAAACTGGCTGTATGAGAAAGTCCGCAGTGGCAGCACTTCGATGGCACATCCTTGGGCTTGGTGCAATCACGAGACTTCTGCCCCTGACCGCATTGACACACCGTGGTGCTTGACGGCATTGACTTTGAGCATGGAAAAAATCTTGGCATCTGAAGTATTGTGCGATACCACGTTGACCTCTATATCTTTCAACTGTTATCTTTAGCCTCATAAGATATTTTAGGTTATTAAAAATGTCCTTAGTTTTCTCATTACTTTGTAGCATGAGCATGACCAGGAATAGAGGCATGGGTGCAATTTCTGGACCTTTTAGGCGAGTCATTTGCACAACCTTATTAACAGTGTATCCTTTTGCAATGAGAGCATCTTGGATATCTGTGACTGGAGTGTCAATCGGGAGACTGCAAATGACGGCTTTGATGCTTTGGCGTCCAGAGGTGACGTGAACGAAATCTAAGTAAGGGGAAGTGAGGCTAGGCAATGCAAGTCACATGACGTGTACAAGTTAAGTGATTGGTCCTTCAGCTCGATGAGGAGATTTGAGTAAAATAACTTAAGTATTTGAAGATGAGAAATATGTACAATAATAATTCGTTGATGTGATCCTTTAGCTTCTTTAGTAATTTGGATGACTTATTGATATATTAAATATCAGAAATCATTAAATAATTGAAATGAGGGCGGAGACATCATGTGAAGTGCTGTGTCCGATCAGAAAGAACTTGGGGAGACAGAAAATTTCTCGAAGTTAACAATAAGTACTGTACAGTGAAGTAGTAAAAAATAGTAAATAAGTAAATAAATCTTGGAAATTCTTGGTGAAATATTAAAAAAAATGTCCTATCTTTTCAAGTAAAATATATATACACACAGTTTTGAGTAACACTAATGATGCGAAGTTTACGAGAAGTAATATGATACAATATATACACCACCACTATAATGCATTATGGTGGATATTTCGAGGTCTTTTAACGGTATATTCTTCAGTAGGTTCATATTCTGTGAGGCTTCTGACAGCTGTATACGGAGTTTTTTTATTTTTTCAAAGAAATTATGAGCACTTATGAGAATTTGATCATGTATAGGGTAGATATTGAGATCACTATGAATTTGAGCATTTTAACATACCATGGTGCGTTTACTATGTTTCTGAAGATTTTATTTTGTAAAACATTAATCTTTTGCCTTTCGGTTTTACTGGCTGTAGCCCAGGCAGGGATCGCTTATAGGATGATTGGCCGAATGAGAGTGACATACAAGGTTCTCTTCGTACGAAGATTTAATTTTGACTTTCTGCCTGTTAATGAGCATGAGAGTCGCCACAAGCAGATGGACATGAAAGCAGCATTTGCCTTATTTAAGATACACTGGATATGGGTCTTGAAGTTGATACCTTTTTTGATGTGGACTCCTAAATATTTGTATGAATCAGCAACAGTAACTAGGGAATTATTAATGGTGACCTTGAAGTTAACAGGATAATTTTTCTAGTAACGTCTAAAGAGAACTATGCAGCACTTAGATGAGTTGAGAGATATTTTCCAATCTTGGCAGTACTTTTGTATGATATTAAACTGAAATTGTAACTTGTCCAGAGCATGCTCGGGACTTCTGGAGCTAGGAAGTATAACTGTGTCATCAGCATACTTTAGGATATTGGAGGAGAATGGTGTTGGCATATCATTAATAAATATTGTAAAAAATATTGGGCCTAAAACGGACCCTTGTGGGACGCCAGTGAAAATAACTTTTTTGGTAGATAGAGTATCTCCTGACCTAACTTGAAAGGTTCTTCGCTTTAAGTAGGAATAGATGAGTTTGATAAAGCTGTTTAGCAGTAAGAAGTTTGAAAGCTTGTATAGTAAGCCTGCATGCCACACTCGATCAAAGGCTTTCTCAAAATCGAGGAAGCATGCAGCTACTCCATTCTTTTTGATAAATTCCTGTGCAATAAATTCTATTAGGTTGAGAATCTGATGAGCAGTACAATGCCCTTTTCGGAATCCAAACTGACTTTTATCAATTAAATCCAGTCTTTCAAGATGTTTTGTAAGCCGAGCACTGAGAATTCGTTCGAAAACTTTTCCCAGTGCCGGTAGAAGACTTATGGGACGATAATTTTTAACATTTTTTGTATTCTTTCCAGGTTTCAAGATAGTGACAATAATAGAGTGTTTCCACTGAGATGGGAAATAGCATAGCTGAATACAGGCGTTAAAGATATTTGTTATTAAAACTATACATCTATTGGGTAGAGCTTGAAGGGCTTCATTAGAAATTGAGTCGTAACCTTTAGCTTTTCTCTTCTTTAAATTCTTAATTATTGTCTTAACTTCCTGAGGAGATGCAGGGGAGATGAAATTAGTATTCGATCTATTGAGTATGCTATTGCGTGAGAAAGTAATTGTTCTGCGTGCATTTGCCAGTTGATTCTGGTTGTTGCTTTGGGAAGACCATAAAAAACCATAAAAATCGAAAATGACAGGAAGGTGGTCTGAGGATAATTCCTTAAAAACTTCTAAATTAGGGACATTGGATAAGTTTTTCATCAATACAATGTCAAGTATATCTCCTCGTCCGTTGGACGCGTAATGCGTAGGTTGCTCAGGAGCAATAAGTCTTATATCATTATTTAAGATATAATTGTTCAGTATATTCCCGTTTCTGTTTGGTGCTCTACTGTTCTATAATAAATGCTTATAGTTTAGATCTCCAGCAATGACTACGGGATAATTATGGTTTGTGAGTAAATCGAGATTTGTTGAGTTAAGACTATTTGATGGAGGGTTATATACAGAAATAAATAGGTACGGTTCGCTGAAACCACTATATATGAGTGCTGCAACATTTTCTATAGTACATGAGGTATTGTTATTATATTTAGTGGCTTTAATGTGACTTTTAACGATGATGGCATTTCCACCGCCTCTATTATGAGATCTATCCTCTCTGATGACATTGTAACCATGCAAACGAAACTTTTCACTGGGACGAAGATGCGTTTCGTTAGCAAGCATTACATCTATTTTATGTTTGTTAAGAAAGTTCAGAATTTGGAGTTGCTGATGTCGTATACCGTTTGCGCTGTAATAACTAATTTTCAAAAAGCTGTTTGTAGCTGAAATAAAATTTACAAAACATTGAATGGGTTTAAAATTCATAGTTTAAATTGGTAAAATATTCTATGGCAGACATGCCGACTTCTAATTTATCAAATATTGTTTTAGCTGACTTGAATTTATTTAGGAATTCCTCGATTTGCATAAATTGAATCTTTAACCATTCAAAGAAATTCAATTCGTTGGGTTTCGATCCGGGTATAGTTTAATCTGTGCTGATTGGTTTGTTCCAAGCAGAGGCAGTCTGTGGGATTTTCTGCGGCCTATTCTCCTGACTGGTGCCGGGAAGATTAGGGAAATCTTCAGCATTATGTTTGTAATTTTGAGTTTTCTTTGCTTCTTTTTGTGCTCTAAAAGCTGCAATCTGTTTTTTAACATTAAAATGATGTTTTGAACAACCCTTGTACAATGAAACGTGATTTTCACCGCAAAGGGCGCAAACTGGAGGTTTATCTGTGTCATTTTTTGTCTGTTTACAGGTATAAGTTTTGTGTGGTGTTGCACATTTAAGGCATCTGGGTTTATAATTACATTTATCCCGAGAGTGCACGTACCTCTGGCATCTATGGCACTAAACAGGATCTGAGCGAAATTTATAAGATTCAATGGCTACATCTAGGCCTCTGATTTTTTTAGCTTGATATTACTGGAATTCCTTCTTTTCCTAACTCATGCTTTATCATGTCTGGGTTGGAATTACGCGGTAATTTCTTTATTACCTCTTTTATAGGTTTCTCACTATTCATTTTATAGGTATGAAAAGGCATTGCCATTTCACCTAAAAATTTTGTAAGTGAACGATAGTGATCAGAGTCGAAGACTCTAATTGTCATATTCCCACCACTAAGGTTGGCGCGATATTTCTTAATGTTTAGTTTCTCTTCAATCTCATCCTTTAACTTATCCCAGTCCCCTGTAAAATCAGCCAGGACTATGGGAGGGATATGGCCTGCCCTTTTATTTGGCGTAATAAATTCACCTTCTGCTTGAGAAGCATCCATGTTGTCTTCAGGATTAAGGTCCTGAAATTTATTTTTTTGGGCTGGTTCTTCTAATTCAGAGTTTGAAAGTGTTCTTTTGTGGGTAATTCTACGAGTAATAAAACTCTCACTATCCGTTAAATTTTCCTTTTTCTTAGTTTTAGATGAGTTATTGCTTTCAGAAACTACTGAAGTATCCATTGAATTCGATGGTGTAGCTAAGCTATTATTTTCTAACTCAGATTGAAATGCGTTAAGAGCATGAATTGTTTTCTCTATCTCGTTTAAGATTGCCTGAGTTTCGCATTTCATAATACTCAGTATGTAAATTTTGCTTAACCTTGCATGATATTATCTGGAGTAATCTCCATTTCGCACCATTTTGCAACGTGCCTGAAAGCCTCCTCTTTATTCATGACAATATGCTAACGTAAACCTAACCAGAAATTGGCGAAGGGTAAAACAAAAACATACCTATCATAATTCAAGAAGAGTAGTATGAAGCTCAGTGCAGGTACCTCATCAATGATGCAGACTCTCCGAAGCGAAAACTCACTAAGCCTAATTAGGCTTAAGTACATGCATCACGAAAACGCTATTTTTTCAGTATCACTTATAATAATAAATGAAAGTCACACTAGATGGAATATCACTTAAAATGCACTAACATAAAACACTTAATCACAATTTAAATAAACTTAGAATCGCAAAAAAAGCATAAATTCAAGAGCTCACCAGCTTCTATGCCAAGGTCTATAGAAGGTTCATTGCCACTCGACTTACTTGCTCGGCATGTGCTCTGCGAAAGAAAGCTGTCATTGTCCTGTGTGTCGATTCTCGTTTTGAATTATTCCACACACGCAGAATTATTAAACTAGAATTTAATTACCTGGAGATAATTGCTTAATTTTCTTTTACATTTCGTATTTGTAATTTTATTTTCATGTGTATAGTATTTGTTTTCATGCTTATAGTTATAATTTTAGTATTTCGCATGTTTCATTTATTTCTATTAATGCGATATTTTTATATTGATACACATTAATAATTAGTATTTTAAGTATGTAATTTCAAAAATTGAGGTCATTATATTAAAATGCTGATTTTATATGAATTTTCTTTGTAAAAATAAGCTTAACTGCTGAAAATGCGTGGACCGGTGGCGCCGTTCCATTTCCGGGGGTTCGGTCCCGCGGCTGCTCTTCGTTTACCGCGCGCTGGTTGTCAAGAGGTTAAGGGCATATTAAAAAATAAAAAAAATCGTGCCTTCAAGTAGTCCGTTAGCAAGCCGAGTCGTATTACATCGTAATAAAAATAATTCAACCCCTAAAGAAAGTAAAGCATGGCGTTTTGGCATAGATTATAGAAAATTAAATAATATTACAAAATATCCAATTTACCCGTTACCGATAATAGAGGAGATAATTAGACAAATAAATTCCACAAGATATATGACAACAGTACATCTTACCTCTGACTGTTTTCGAATTAGTATGAAACCAGAGGATGTTAATAAGACGACATTTATCACAAAAATCTGGCTTTACGCACTTTTACTCATGCCATTCTGTTTATGTGGTACCTCCGCTACTTTTCAACGATCCATGAACATTATTCTTCGGCCACTGCTCGAAAAATCCACTTTCATCTATCTAGATGGCATAATCGTTACAAGTAATACGATTGACGAGCACATAAAACATTTGGCAGAAGTCTTTACATTCTTATAAGATGCTGGTTTAAAAGTGAATCCTAACAAACGTAAATTCGCGGTAAAGGAATTGAAATATTTAATATATAAAATCTCCGCCAAAGGTATCGAAACTGGAGATTCTAAAATTACCGCCATTAAAAACTACTCTCCGGCAAATACCGCGAAGAAACTTGCTCGTTTTTTGGAATGCGATCATATTACAGATCCTTTATAAAAACTTTTGCCCATATAGCTGAGCCTCTCTTAACACTAAAAAGGAAAAAAGCAAAATTTTACTGATCGGCGGAAGCCGATACTGCGTTTGAACAGTTAAAAGCAGTTTTAATTTCAGCATCAGTGCTAAAGTTTCCTGACCCAGAAGGTCAGCTTGAAATATCTGTAGATGCATCAGATTTTGCCGTAGCAACCATTTTATCCCAAGTGGGGCAGCCAGGGGCTTTCTTTAGTAAAACATTGAACCATACCCAAAGGAATTATACAGCGACAGAACGTGAAAACACTAACTGTCTTACTTGCCGTACAAAATTTCCGTGTATACTTCGAAAAGCAACCCGTAATAGTCTACACTGACCATGCTGCTATTCTTAGATTTTACTAAAGAAAAAACTTGTCACCACGATTGATAAGGGTTGCTGCTGTTCTTCGACTTTACTCAGGTAAAGACTTGTCACCTTGATTGATAAGGTAAGCACTGAAACTGCAGGAATATAATTTACTATTTAAACATTTACATAGTAAAGAAAATATTGTCGGGAATACTCTTTCTCGCATTAAATTAGACGAACAGGGGAATCATGTTAATTGCACAATGTTAACTTCAAAAATCTTGGACTCCCGAGATACTATTATCGCTGAACTAAAAGCAGATCCAGAATTTAAAAACATTTATGCGGACCTGCAGGATCTAGATAACTTTGAGCATCCAGATTTAACAGCCATTACAAACAGAGCCGCCCATTACGAAATTATCGATAAACTCTTATTTTATTCAAAAACTACTAATGAAAATAATGAGCTAAAACCGTCATCCCAATAAGTTTGAGACTGGACGTCTTACAAGAGTTGCTTGATGCACCGATTTCCGGTCATCTCGGGATTAGAAAGACAATTAAACGTGTTCGAGAGGCTTTATTCTTTCCAAAATTATAAGTTATTAAATTACTACTTCACCCATGATTTTCACCGCATATTTTTGTTATTGCCTTTCTTGTTGTTGAATGGCAACGATTATTATTGTTATTAAGAAAAAATATTCTTTTAAAGTTCTGGAAGTGGTACTGGCACTTGTATACCCGGACAGCTTTCCTAATTATTACAAAAGCGAATTTCGCAGACTGGAAAAGCCAGTCCGAGCTGGTGATTTGGCTAGAAACAGAATAGAATGACATAGTTACGAATCAGTTGGCGCATTAATTAATTACATAAGCAGGAGAGAGGAGAGGAGCAACACTGCATAAGTGAGATATGCAAAAAATAATGTATAGATACATAGGTATAACAAACACAAAAATATAAAATTTTAGATTATATAGCTGTTGAGGACAGCCTTTGGTCTATTACTATTTGTTTAATCAATGTAATCATAGAACAGATTTTAATAACGGGGTTATTTATATACCTCTGCCTCTCATGGAATCTATTTTTAAGAAAATAGTAATTAGTCCTGATCTGAACAATATTTAGTTCCTCGTGGATCCGGTCATTATGGAAGTACTATTGGGCTTCTACGATCTGCCGCAAAACGCAGCTCTGTGCTGTCTGCAACCTCTTTCTATTACTTTCGCAAGCATACGATTGGACACGCATAGCAAAGTATGGGAGCAATATGGATTTGTAAATGGATAGCTTATTATCTATAGATAGAACGCTCTTTCGGGCAATTAAGGGGTAAAGTTTAGCTTTATGACCTCGAAACTTCTGGATAATAGATATAATGTATGATATCCATATGAGGGAATTATTGAGGATCACGCCAAGATATGGGATTTGCTTGGCCCAGGGCATTAAGGTTTCATAGAAACTGAAATTTCCCAGAATTGTCCTTTTCCTGGTGAAGAGGATAGCCTGTGTTTTATCCACATTTAACATAATTTTCCATTTAGTGAGCCAAGTCTCAAGTGCATGGATATGCGCTTGTAATCATTGCAGTATAACTGTACTAACAAATGCACTTTGGGTACCTAGGATCGCTGTATCGTCTGTATGCATGGCTAGAGTAGTGTCGGGCGTGGTCGGAATGTCGTTCATGTAAATATTGAAAAAGATGGGACCAAGTAAGGACCCTTGTGGGAGCCCACTGAAATAGCACGTTTGTTGGAATATGTGCCTGGAACCTGAACGACAAAGATGCATCCAGCCATACTCGGTCAAAAGCCTTGGCTATATCAATAAAGATATCTCCAGTGATTTTGCGAAACTGCATGCCCTCTGAACAACTCTGTAAAGCTGATTTGTTGTTGAAAGTTCTCGTTGGAGACCAAACTGTTGCTGGATAAGAATATTTTCTTTATCCAGGTGGCCATTTATTCATTTGAGAAATAGTATTGCGAAGAGCTTGCTAAGCGTTGGAAGTAGACTGATGGATCTGTGAGACTCCAATTTGGTATCGGGCTTGTTGGGCTTCAGTATAGGTATAATCTTAGCCAACTTCCCTGCTCTGGGAAAATGTTGCCCCTGTAACATAATGTTGAAAAGCTTGGTGATGTGGAAAGTGGTCTTGACAGAAAGTTTCCTAATCATGAGTTTTCTGACGTTGTGAACTCCAGGACTTTTTGTTGTTCTCCGTTTTTAATACAGTCAATGACTTCAGACGGCATGACTGAAACGATGTTGTCCGTGCGTGGTTTTTTAGAGTAATTGGTGTGAAACATAGAAACAGGAGTTATGTTATAGGATCATGCATGTTGTTAGTGCAAAACTGAGATTCTAGATGAAAAAAAAATTCTTTTCTTTTCTTTATGTAATGTTTAAAACTCGGTGTCTTCAGCTTTTTTTATGTTGTTTATGTTAGCAATGCTAATTTAAGACTGAATTTTAACTGAATAAATAGTTGTTACTTTTAAAAATTATTTTACTCATTCATCTGCAGAACTTATAGTTGAGTGATTCAAAAAGCATCCGTAACTTTTTGTTTTAAGTTTAATATTAGATCTAGTTTCGAATCATAACAGAGTCTAGAGGCTATATGGATTTCTTCGAAACTTAATACGCATAATCATTGGTCTTCAGATGCATTTTGGCAAGTTTTTTCATCAAAAGAGTACATTATTTAACACGCTAGGGATGCAATTGAATCTTGGGCATCACCTTTTCAGTTTGCTTGCACTTACGGACAATGACTTGATTACTATGCTCTTTGAAGTGTCATCTGGAGAGCATTTAAATCACTTTTTTTATTTATGCATTTATTTAAGTTTCGGTAAATATGTTTTCATTTTCTTAATTTTTCCTTTTCTCGATTAATTGTTTCAAATTTCTTACCTCAGTTTCTGAACTTTTTCTGAAATTAGCTTTTTGTTCCGTTTAAATATTTTTCTTTGCTGGGAGATAGTTTTTAATTGCTGCTTTCTCTCAGACTGTAAAACAGAAACCTTATTCTCAAGAACTGATAATTTTATAATTAAATGATTTACACTTTTTTGGAGGTTGAAACAATTATAACATTACTGAGTAACATTATTTTTCCTGAGTTCCTCTTAGCTATTATTGTCATCATTTTGAAATTCCAGACACGCCTTTTTGGGACTTTAATTCCGAATTCTGTCAAATGCACTTTGTAATTTTTTCTTTTTTGTTGCCTTTGCTGTCTTGCTGTAGTCTGATAAATAACCAAGTCTGCTATATTAACAAGTCTGGTAGTCTAACAAGCCTGCTATATTAACAGTTGGTATAACAATTGACTTCGGTACCTTTTTTGTCGGTAATCCTATTTTTCACATGATCCTCCTAATCAGATTCATTGAAGTGATTGCTGCATATTTGAGCATTCTTTGAGTTGACAATATCCGTTCTTCGACACGTGTGTAGACATTCTTGCATTAACTGAATGTTTTGTACTGAAATCGCTAAAATATCATTTCAGTTTCTTTCGTATTATGATACGTATTACAGCAGGTAGCAACGACACACGACACCCTTTATTCAACGGTTTCTCCTTAAATGCACTTTCTAAATACAAAATCCACTTAAAAGTATCCTCAGTTATAATTTTCACGTAAAAATAAAAACATCTTTCTCTAAAATTAAGAACTAAAGATTCAGTCTTTGCACTGAAGCTCTGGTCAGTCGGCGAAGGATGCACCTAGTGACGTCACATAACATCCGGTATGCTCTTCAATATCGTTCTCCTGAAAGAAATAATCCAGCTCTTTTCCCTTGGCGTGGGTTGTCATAATAAAACTTTTCTCTCCCGCCTTGGCGATATTTGCAAAAAAGTAACTGTAACCGGTTGAAAGATTTGTCAAGTTTGGACAAGAACCAACTGCTTGTTGTACCTGAATACATTGGAAACGGTAAGTGATTCATAGATTTCGTCATTATTTGCAAGACTTCGTGGTTTTTACTCATTTGATTAGTAAAGATGGCATTCCCCTGTGTTTAGTAGGCATGATACCAGCATAGTGTTCGTGGTTTTATTGAATACATTTTCTAATCTGTGTAGTGTTGTATGCGGTATTTGGTCGAAACGCCGAAAAGCAACATCCAAATAAATAATTCATTATTGTAAATTGTAGTCTGTAATTCGTTTTAAGAATAATTCATTAAGATTTTTATTCGTTTTTTTTTCCCCAAATAATTTCTGAATAAATTTTCTTTGACTAATCATTCAGATGCCATCCATGTTGGTACTTAAGGTTTATTTTTTACTCTATCAGTATTGTGATTGGTATTTTCTTGTTCTTCATAATAATAAGCATACATCTGTTATCCCAAATTCGAAAATTATGACAATGATTTAAATTATGCCGTTTATTAATTTTTCATCTACGCTGCAGAACGTGTCTGGCTGATCTCATCTATCTATAAAATTCCCTCCCAGGAAGAATTCCTCTCTTGGTTGAGAACCCCTGGCTTAGCCGAATGTCATAATTTTTTTGCTAATGAAACTTCACTGAAGCTATCAAAAATTATCCAATTATGTATATATATATTATTTCTATACTTGCTGAAAGCTTAATAACTTTGTTTTTCTCATTTTGTTTATTGTTTTACAACACTGTTTTACTGAATCTTATTCTTATCAGCAGGGGTTTGTGTAGAATCATTTCCAGTCTGACTAATATATGTATCTTTACTTTGTTCTTATTTTATAATTTAATTTCCTGCAAACTTTTTTTTTTTTTAAATTTGATTATGGCTAAGAATGAACTCAAGATCTTGGAAATAGTAATAAATTACATTGTTATTTGGACAGGCAGTGTAAACTATAATACCAGATATGCTGGAAAAGGTATAGGAAGAGTTCTCTTCATTTGTGTTTCTGATAAAGGTCACACTGATCTTTTTAAACATATTTTTAATTTTTTCAAAACGATGTAAATTTTTTAGTTTTCTAATTGAAATCCTTCAAAGCAGGGGTTTCTTTTGTAAACACCATGCATAATAGTGTTACTACGATGTTACTAAAATCAAGACAAAATGTTACATTAAAATTATACATTTTCATTTCTATAAATCATGTTTAAAAATATCTTTCATTCTGATAATTTTTTTTAACATTTAAATTTCAAAATTTAAACAAGCGAAATAAAAATTTTATAAAGCTTTGTTAGCAAAAAAGAACTGTAATCATGTTAAAAAAAATTGTCTAATTTTTCCTATTTTATGGTAATTGTGTTCTCCCACGCAAATGTTTCAAAATATATAGAGAGAGTTCTTTCAGAATTTTCAGACCCATTATAAAGTGATTCAAAATGATTCAAATACTCAGGCTTAAATGTTTCAAAATATTCGTTGGATCATAGTCAGACAATCTGTATTACTTTTCCATGTAAAATTCACTTTACATGTATTTCTGAATTTTAATGAACAAATCTGATTTTTACTCTTATGAAGTTAGCAGGTAGGAAATATATATCACTGGTGAGAACTAAAGGGCTGTCTTATGAACTTTTTTTACTGATTCCATTTTGTGCTAATTATGTGTTATAGAAGCTTTCCCTTCAGACTTAAATAAATAAAGGTAGTTATATTACCTTTATCTTTCTTAATTTTTTTTTTAAAGAAATAAATTTTGGTCTTTAACTCTTTAATTTGTGTTGAAATATACAGAAGTCCTTCACTTATCTGATATTTCCATTCTGCCATTCTGAGTGCTTCAGATGAATATAGAATTCGTCTGACTCATAATGGAGTTATTGCAAATTAACATTGTAAATATGAAGCTATCAGTCAAATAAAAATTCTGGGGTTTCAGATTGATTATATATCCAAATTTTCAAAACTGATGTTATCAACAGGAATATTATCTGTTTGTGTTGGGATAAAAAAGAAAAAAGGTTTCTGGGACATCAGTTGTGACTTTGCGGCCATATTTTGACAATGCGGTGATGAAAGTGTGATTTTCATAAAGGTCATGCTTTCATCTACACTTATCAGTGAATTTGGAAATTCCTTGAGGGTTAGATGAAAAGATAAGAATCGAACACTTGTAAAAGGGAAAGAAATTTTGAAAGTATTTATTGGTATGTGATTAAATTAGGCCTCGTGTCAGTTTAAGCTATCCCGCCTCCAACAAGAATGATGCGTGCTTGAAACTATTGGGAAATTTTTATAATTTTTCCAATTTCATGCATAAAATTAGTTTTCATTTTTTTTTTTTTTTTTTCAATAAAGGTGTTTAAAATGCCATTCAGGTCATTATTTGAATTCATTCCTCTTTATTACACCAAAACTAAAGTTTTCCCCTTTTTGGAATATAAACTTTTGATATGTGTAACATTTCACATTTAATAACTTTTAAGTGGCAATACTTTTTGGACATATAAAAATAGGATTATGCTGATATTGCAGGTCTCTGTAACCTATAATGTTCTATGCTTATAAATAAATAATTTAAAAAGTTAAAAGTATACCCTCATTATTTTATTTTGTATCATGAGTATTTTCCTTTTAAAAATGGAAAGTTTAAAACCACCAGAGCCTATGAAATCTGCTGGAAATCTTGCTTCAAACTGGCAAAGATGGCTGCAATCGTTCAAAATATATGAAGTAGCCAATTATTACATAATAAAGAAGAGAAGATGAGAATTAATACTTTTCTTCGTATAATAGGAATTCGCAGTCTTGAAATACAATACATAATACATTTTCTATAGAAGGTAAAGAAATTAAATGAAATTAAGACAAAATTTACGGAATATTGTATACCTAAGAAAAATACTACATGTGAAAGACATTTATTCTTTACTAGAAATCAAACCGCATCAGAAACCATAGATGAGTATGTAAGTGACGTTCGAAATAAAGCTAGAATATGTGAGTTTTCACAATTAACGGATAGTCTAATAAAGGATAAATTTTTTTGTGGTATTAAAGATGATGTAGTGAGAGCAAGATTGATACATGAAACAGAATTAACATTAGAAAAAGTTTTTGATATATGAAGATCTGCAGAAATAAGTGCACACCAAATGAAAATAATAAAAGATGAGGAAAATGTTATAAACTTAGTGAAAAAGAAATAAAGTGAAGAATAAGAATACATATAAAGAGGTAAATACTGAGAAACAAGAGACAAAAGTTTGTTCTAAACGTGGAACATCTCATGAGTATTGAAAGTAACCAGCAAATGGAATAAGTGTAAAAAGGCAGATCATTTCACCAACAGTGTAAAAGGAAGCAGTCAAGGTGAACAAAAAAAAGATAAACTACTAGTTAAATCATGACTCTGTGGAAGAGTTAGAATTTGATGTAGGTACATTAACCTTAACTCTGATAATAAAGAAGAGAAATTGACTGTTTCTGTCAATGTAAATGAAAGTTTATCGAATTTGCAGTTAGATACTGGTGCAAAGTGCAGTGTTATTTCTAAAAGCAAAATGAAATTGCTAAATGTTCCGATACAGAAGTCTGAAATTAAAAGATTAGTTATATTCTTTGGGAATAAAATGGATACTATAGGAAAAGCAGTACTTAACTGTCAATATGGAAAAAATAATTATGTTATAGAATTTCAAGTTATTGACAATAAAGTACCTTCTATACTAGGATTAAAATAGTGTCTGCAACTAAATTTGATTAAAAAAATAATGTCTGTTTATACTGAAGACTTACTGGAGGAATACAAAGATGTATATGAAGGCTTATGCTGTTTGAATGGAGAATATAAAATCTAATTAAAACAAGATGCAGCTTTAGTAATTCATCCTCCAAGAAAAGTGCCCATAGCTGTATGAGATAAAGGGAAGAAAGAATTACAAAGAGTGGAAAATTTAAATGTTATTGAGAAACTAAAAGAAACAACTAAATAGGTAAATTCAGTAGTCATTGTTGTCAAACCTAACAGAATAAGAATATGTTTAGATCCTAGGGATTTAAATAAAGTAATAAAATGAGAACATTATCCTATGTTAACCATAGAAGAAGTTGCCACTAGAATGCTAAACACAAAAATATTTTCTGTTTGATGTTAATACTGCTTTTGGCAAATCCAGCTTGATGAAGAAAGTAGTAATTTGTGTACGTTCAATATACCATTTGGCATGTGTTCAGCATCAGAAATTTGGCAAAGAAAATTAAGACAAATAATAGAAGGCATTGTATATATTATAGATGCTATCTTAATACGGATATGTAATGAAAAGGAATGTGACCTACCACTTAAAAAAGTACTCGCATGAGAAAATAATCTGAAGTTCAGGACGGCTGAATGTAAAATAAAAGTTAATTGTGTGAATTATATAGGGCATGAGTTAAATGGAAATGGGTTAAAACCTGATTTTCTAAAGTGGAAGCAATTGGTAAAATGTCAGAACCTACAGATTTGCCTTTTCTACAAAGATTTTTAGGAATGATTAATTACTTAGCCAAATTGATTCCTAACTTATTTACTGTTAGTGCACTATTAAAACAGTTACTTGAGAAAAATGTTCTGTGGCACTGGACTGAAAAACATCAAAAGGCTTTTGAAACAAAGAATTGGTTGTAAAAGCACCCATATTAAAATTCTGTGATGTTAATAAGAATGTAACTCTTTCATTAGATGTAAGTTCTGAAGGGTTATATGCTGTTTTACTACAAGAAAATCAACCAATTGCTTATACTTCCAGAGTGCTAACGAAAAGTCAGAAAAATTATGCACAGATAGAAAAAGAGCTTTTAGCTATTACTTTTGGATGTTCTAAATTTCATCAATATATATATATGGCAAGTGTGTTACAGTGAAACTGATCATTGACTTCTAGAAAACATAACTAAGAAACCTCTTTTTAAAGCACCACAGCGATTGCAAAGAATGCTGTTAAATTTACAAAAAATATCTAGATGTATGATACAAAAAGGGGGAAAGATTTATTAATAGAAGAAGAAGAGCATATGTGAATACAACAGAAGAAGATAATGAAGGTACAGAAATTTATACGCTGATTCCAACATCTGATGACAAAATTTATGAACTGAAGAAAGAAAGTGAATGTGATGCTGCACTACAGTGCTTAAAGAAATATATTCTGAGAGTTTGGCCAGAAAGGAAACATCAGGTGGAATCTCAAGTCAAAATATTTTGGGACTACAGAGATGAGTTGACAATGGAAAATGACTTTCAAAGGAGGAAGGGTAAATTATTCCTTTAGTTATGCAAAAAGAAATGTTAAATTTAATTCATGAGGGTCATTTTGGGATAGAAAAATGTAAGAAAAGAGCTAGATATGTTTTGTTTTGGCTACTTACGAACAATTAGATAGAAGATAAAATTTCAAAATGTCTCATTAATACCAAAACAAACACATAAGAAAGCCAATGATACCATATGAAGTTCCCATTTACCTTGGTATAAAGTTGGAAAAGATTTATTTGAGATTAATAAAGATGTATACTTATTAATTATAGATTACTATTCCAACTTTTTTGAAATCTCCAAATTACAGGATAATCAAAGTCAGACAGTAATCAGGTATATGAAATCTCATTTTGCAAGATACGACATACCATTCATAGCAATATCTAATAATGGACCTCAATTTTCAAAATTTCCAAGAAATACCAATTTAAACATATAAAAATATTCCATACTATCCACAATTAAATGGATTAGCAATGCGTTCAGTACAAACAGTGAAGAAACTGTTAAAGAAAGCTCAAGCAGATCATGCTGATCCTTATTTAGCATTGCTAGCTCATAGGAACACTCCAACTAATGAGATGTTAGGTTCACCAGCTCAACAATTTATGAGTAGAAGAACAAGAATGATTCTTCCTACATCCGAAGAAATACTAAAACCTCAAGTTGTGAAGAATGTAAAAGAAAAATCAACCAAGAAAGAATTAAGCAGAAATCATATTATGATTGTCATACAAAAACATTACATCACTCAGCAAAGAAGATTGTGTTAAGATATATCAAGATAATTGCTGGAAATCACCAGTTGTAACATTTAATATTTAGTAACTTGCGATTGGCAACATATTGGGTTGATCGGAAAGTCATATCGTATTTTGCTAACAGATGTAGTTAGTGCGTTTTTTGGAATAGAAGCACCATGCGCACGCACCTCACTGAAATACTATATAAGGTCATACTTCTAACCCATTCCATAAACAGAAAATTGTTCGATACGAATGAGTTGGATAGAATTTATACAGAGTTGAAAATGGAGGAAAAAACTGTTGGTTTTCGCTATATTTTGCTTTTTTATTTCCACAAAAGCAAGAATGTGATGAAAGCTTGTGAAAAGTCAGTTTATGGGAACGATGCTCTAACAACACGTCAGTGCCAGTGCTGGTTTGCGAAATTCCATTCTGGTGATTTTGATGTGAATGATGTGCAAGAAGGTTACTGGAGGCTGACGATGACGAAATAAAGGCAGTGGTTAAGTCTAATGCACGGTACACAACACGAGAGATTGCAGAGGCACTACAAATTGCTCAATCAATTGTTCATGACTATTTAAAGAAACTCAGATTCGTAAGCAAACTTGAAGTTTGGGTTCCTCATGAGCTGAAAGAAATCCATTTGGTGAAGCATTTGAGCATATGCAATTGTCTTCATAAGCATAAAGAAAACGACTCTTTTCTGAAGCATATGGTCACTGGTGATCAGAAATGAATTGTGTACAATAGCATCACACACAAGTGGTCTTGGGACCAATGCGATGAACCACCTCAATTCACGTCCAAAGCGAGCATTCACCAGAAGAAGGTCATGCTGTCGGTGTGGTGGGATTTCAAAGGTGATGTGCATTTCGAGCTCTTACCAAGGAATCAAACGATTAATTGAGCCGTGTATTTTTAGCAATTAGGCAAATTGAACAATGCAATCGAACAAAAGTGGCCAGAACTCAAGAATCGTAAAGGCCACTGTGTTTCACCAAGACAACGCAAGACCACACAGGAGTTTGGTTACCCGCCAAAAGCTGTTGGAGCTTGATTGGGATGTGCTGCCCCACCCATCATACTTGCCTGACCTTGCATCTTCTACCATTTGTTTCGCTCTTTGCAGAATTCCTTGAATCATAAAACATAAGATTCCAATGAGGCTATAAATCGGCACCTGGTACAGTTTTTCACTTCTAAAGACAGGCCATTTTACCAGCGTGGAATTATGAACCTTGTTGAACGATGGAAAAAGGTTGTCAAACAAAATGGTCAATATATTATTGATTGAATTCTTATTTTTATAGGAATAAATCACCTTTAAAAAACATAGTAAAAATACGACATGACTTTCGGATCAACCCGATATTTTGGACGTATAAAAATAGAATTATGCTGATATTTCAGTTCTCTGTAACATATAATATTCTATGCTTATAAATAAATAGTTTAAAAAGTTAAAAGTGCACCCTCATTATTTTATAATATGTGTGTGATATTTTAATGCACACTGCTTGAAAACAATGTGCTGATATAAGAAACTGGTGCTTTTCACATCCGGCAGTCATAGAGGCTGAATATCGAGGCATAAAAATGAAGGTGACAAAACTGAATTTGAAGACTCACACTATTTATATTTCTACACATCCAATCATTTCTTTATAGACAAGATATTTCTAGATCATAATTAACTACAATAATTTTTATGTACACGGGTTAAAAATAATGCTGCGTCATCTTAGGTAAAAAACAAAGGGATAGTTAAGCATAGCAGCACAGAGATGTTTTGCAGGGCAGAAGAAGTTAAGAAAAGATATGATGTAATTGCTCGCGAAGCACTAATTATACTAGGCAGGTGCATATGTACAGCTAAGCTGCGATTGGTTAATTTTAGGTTTTTCTCTCTTTGCAAGCAGTGTTATATGATTTTGGAAAAATCTCGAATTTGGGAGAAAAAGATGAACTTGGGGGGAGAACATGAAATTTAGAATAGTCAATTTTGAGGTTGCCAATTATTTCTTAGTGTAGCCATTGTATTTTATTATATCTGACAATATTCCTGCCCCATCAAAAGAAAGGTTGGGAGAGCATTTGAGGAGATTAGTGAAGCAAGAAAAAGTTTATCATATGAGGAAGCATCAAGGACATAGTCTGCAGGGTTTACTATGCCCCAATACTGTTCATGAACTTTGTCTTATGTAGATTATGCAATACTTAGACATATAATTTACAATTGCAACAACGATATATCTTAAAATAAAACATTATTTATTACATTTGTTCTGAATTTTGTTACATTTCTTATGTATTAAGTTCAAAATTTCATTTTATATTGCTTTAGAATTAAGAAAATGTGAATTTTTTTGTAAGTGTTAAATAATTAACTTTAATTCAAATTGCATGAATTTGTAAAAGAAAATTTTGGTTTTATTTTGACAGCAACAATTTTTACAGAAGATTTTCAAGCCAAGGATTGCAAAATATGATTATGATATTCAAGCAATATTCCAGGAACTGTAAAGTTTTATGGTTATTTCTTGAAAAAATTAGGGCGCTTATTACAGTATGTTTGCAGAAAAAAATGAACTTGCAGACGTTTAAAATTTCAGTAGCATTTTTAGTTTACACCTATTCTTAAAAATAATGTCTTCAAGATTTTGTTATTTTAACCCTCTAACCGGCAAGCCGTATATGCCTAGAATATTTTGTGTGATATCTCTTAAGAATGTATATATATATGTGCATATTAAAATATGTCAAAGAAACTAAAGCAATATATTAAAAGTACACAAATCCAGGTATAAAATATCAGGAGAAATTTTACATTAAAATCAAGAAAATAATATTTTCTTATAGTAGTTTTGGGAAATTTGAGCTTTTTTAGTGAAAACCCTGGCCAGTCAGAGAGTTAAAACATTTAGATCAAAATTGTGTGATTTTTTTTTTTTTT
>KK118135.1:131707-155179 GCA_000611955.2 Stegodyphus mimosarum | reverse complement strand
ATTTTTTTTTTTTTTTTTAAATTTTATTTGCTTTGTTTGGCTACTGTTTTAATGCTTTCTTCTAAAAAGGTTTTTCTGTCATAAAGCTTTTTTGTTTTTGAAAGGGGGGGGAAGGCAATATGTAAGATAAAAGAAATATGCAAATCAAAATTATAACTTAAAAAGCCTCTTGATTGCTCATTTTTTAATTTGGGTGCTTAAATAACTTTCTCTGAACTGCATCATATCTGAAAACTAATTCCACATTATGTCATCTTAAAACTTCTGCATTGCCTGTAAGTTTTAGCCAGTTAAATTAACGAAAAGTTTTACTGTAAATACCATTGCAACACAACTACCCTCCCTCTTTCTTTATGTGTGTTTGCAAGCTGAAGGACTCTCTTGCTTGGCTTCTTTTGTTAAAAATGAAATATGCCATCATCAAAATTCTGGAGTGCAAGTTAACCCCATTGTTATGTGCAACAAGTGATAAAGATACATTTGGAATATCAAGTGATTTTGTGATTCTTCGAAATTCCCGCCATCTTATGCTAAGTAATTGATATTTTCAGTGTTCTAATCCTCAGTTCACTCATGACTGCAAAATAATGTCTTCCCTAATCAAGCACTCATATCTCATCACTTTACTGCAAGGAACCAAATCTTATCTTCACATGTATCACCAAATTAACATTTTGACAATTTTAAAATCTATTTATCTGCACAATTTTGATTCAAAGGCTGAGATTTTATGATTTTCCTCCATAAATATAGTAACACTGTTAAAGTAATATTATATTAAAATAGTATTTTTAAAAAGATAAAGTTAAAATATTTTTATTTTCTTTGTATTTTGACGTGTCAGTATTTTGCTCGTGAAAAATAAATGTTATAAAGCATTGTTTCTGAGTCATTAATCAGAAAAAAAAAAAAAAAAAAAAGCTGTAATTATTTTAAATAAAATAAATATCATTTGCCTTTTAAATTTTTTATGGTAGGAGTTTTCCCCCGTGTAATTGTTTCAAAATATTCAGTCTCAGTTTTTTCTGCATTATTTTGCTGTTACAAAATTAGTAATGGGTTTGTTTGTTGAAACAGATTTTATCTGAAAGTATAGGCCGTGTATCATAGAAGGCTCTAATACGATTTAGCTCTAGATCCATAATTATTGATTAAAAATTTTGAAAAAGCTTGCAACAGAAACTGTATTCAGTGTCTTCGTATGTTAAAAGAGAATAGACATGTTTTACAGAAAAATTGTGATAAATTTCTTTATTTGGATGATTAAAAAAAGGGAAAACCAAAGAATTTTACACTTTCGGTTTCAGAAGTCTTTCTGTTTATACATTTCTCATTCCTGTATTTTCTGGTCTATTATTTTTGGGGTTTTCAGCATGTGTAAGCATGGAAAATTCAAAATTGACTAATCTTTTCATGTGGACAAACATTCGTATAAAGAAATTCTCCATTTATAAAGATGCTGAAAATTGATAATTTAATTGATTTACCTTGTATGGATTACTGTACCATATATCATATCATTACGTTTTCTGGAGCGGCTTTCAATATTGATACGACAGGTAACCCACAAAAAACACAATTAATTGGTTCCGTGTTCTTTGAAATCATGTTGTTCAAAACTAAAAAAAAAAAAAAATTAAAAAAAAAAAAAAAAAAAAAAGATTCCGTTTCAATTGTGAAAATATATTTGAAAAAGAAGTTACATTTAATTTTTTTTTTTTACATATAAAACTAAAAATTTTTATTTTTTGAATTCATATTGGTAAACACTTCTAAGAAATCTTTTATTACATAATTCAAATTAAATTTTGAATTAGTTTTGAAAAAACATTTTATCTTAAATTTTTATTATCAATATAAAAGGAAAATGAAACAAAAAAAAATTTGCAATGCATTAAAATTACATTACCATCCCATCTAGTTTTCATCACTGGAATCATCTATGAACACTGTGATTCTAGTATATTTTCTTGTAGAAGGCCGGATATCCACGTTGCTTGGTTTGTCTTCATCTGAGTATCTTGCAGTACTGCATGATAGTTCATTCCTGTGTTGCAATTTCTCTTAAATTCTCATATGGCTTAATACAGTTCTTGAGTTGTGCTGCAAATGGTGTTTTCCACGCCTTGCAAGGATTCCTTTTTGTTAAGAACATCTCCAATTTGTTTGCCAAATGTAATGCATATTGTACATCATCAAGAGAAAAATTTTGGTTTGATACATTTTCATAATTTTTCTTTACCCACTTTGGTCACTGAATTTGAATTTGATTCTTCTAGAAGCCTTACATGAGCTTCATCGTCCAATGTTTTTTCTAAAAATACTTTATCAAAGTCTTCAGCAGACATATCAAACCCTGTGCGACATAGCGAACGGGCAACATTAATTATCTGATTGTATTCGGTTGCTTACATGGAATATTGGACTCTTCATAAGCCATATCCGGTAAAAAAACTTTCCAGCTTGCGTTCAGTGTCAAAGCTTCAAGATTACTTGATAAGATACAGTATTTAATGCAAGCCAAGATTGAAAATTCTTTCCATACTTAAGTAAATGTCTTATTTTCTGCAGCTTCTAAATTATCCAGAATAGACTGGAAAGGCGTTCATATGTAATATTCCTTAAATGTTGATGTTGCACCTTGATCCTGTTGTTGGATTAGTGATGTATTTGGTGGTAGAAATATTATCTTTACATTTGGATGTTCTAACTTCTTTGGATGTCCAGGGGTGTCATGTAGTAGTAATTATACTTTAAACTCAAATTTTTCTTTTTTAAATATCTTTCTACATCAGGCAAAAAACAGTCACGAAACCAATCTGTAAACATAGATGAAGTCATTCAAGCTCTATTGTTGGCTCACAAATAAACCGGTAGCTGCTCTTTAAGTTTTTCAACGAGCGAGGATTCATTAATTTGTTTATAAATAATAGTTTCATACAACATTCTCCTGATGCATTACTTCATAAGAGAAGAGTGACCCTTTTCTTAGCCATTTTGAATCCAGGATAGAATTCTGGTGTTTTTAAATGTACACTACCCCACATTGAATATGCAACACCAAGAAGGAGTGGCCAGAAAGTGATAAAACTTAAAAAACAGAGAGAGACCCCTAAATGTCATCTTAGGAGTTGGTATTTTAAACTACCTTCTTAACAATGCGGTAACATACTCTACCACATACACACACACACAAAAAAAAGATCATACAAATAGGAAAACTTTAATTTTTTTCCCACCCCTTAATATTAACTCTAAATGCAAAGAGGGTAGTAAACTATATAAATTCTAGTTTTGCATTTTATTTGGATCCTCAGTGGCTTTATTCACATCAAATTTTAATTATTTTTGGAAATTTTTATTTTTTATCAACCCCTAAATGTTACCTCCAAAATTAGGGGATGGCATTTTAAACCACCTTTTTAACAATGGTACCAATCTGATAACGTATCCTATCAAGCAAAAAAAATCATTCAAATCGGTTGAGATATGCCGAAGTAATCGCTTGACAAACTTTAAAAAAAGAAAAAGATCGAATTGATAACCTCCTCCTTTTTTGAAGTTTGTTAAAAATACATTAACATACATGTTCTTTTTAAATGAAAAAGCCTCATTTAAAAAGAAACATCCTGTAGAAGCTATTTAAGTATTTCTTGAGAAAAACTGAATATTTTTTAATTATTCTATTCACCTCACTTTTATAACACAACGCTAGTTTAAAAGAAGCCCGATAAATAGTAACTGTATTATAACGCACTCTACTTCACTAGCAACCAATCTGCGAGGCAATTATTCCATAAATAAAACGATAGAACTGCTGCCTTTTCCCCTTTTATAGTCACGGTCACAGTTAAAAGCGTGTGAAAGCTTGTCAGGACTGATTTTTCGTGCCCGCCCACGCTTTCATACGTTTCGACAAATTAAGACACACGGTAAAATATTCTATTACAGCACTTTGTATGTGTGTCCATTTATTTAAATTCTAATAAAAAGAATGATTTTGTTTACGTTTTAAGCTATTTTGAACTGGGAATTTATTATGCTTGTGAGCAGTTTCCTTGAATTTGAAATATTTTGACATTTAAAATACTTAAAAGTTTGTAAACATAAATATATTATTAATATATATATATATATTACCAATTTGTCAATAATTACCAATTTGCCAATAAAATTTTACAACCAATTTCCCACCTCCTAAGGTTGCCACCTCGAGTAGGGGCCCGGTTTGCCCGCCCCTATCGCCGGCTCTGATCCTGGGCTCTTGTTGTTCTACACTTTCTTGATATAAGCACAGACTTCCAATGGCATGACTGAAATCTATGTTGTCTGTGTATGAGCTTGTTGTATAGTTGGAGTGAAAATCAGCAATTAACTATTTGTAGTGCGATCTTGGATGTTGGTGCAAAACTGAGATTCCAGATGCTGTGCTGAAAGCCATGTGATTGCGAACTGTATCAACGGCATCCATCTTGCCGAGCGGAGGAAATTTACTTCCCTCCACAGTACGTGGTACTAATCAGCAGCGAGAAATAAATTAACACAGCATAGAAAAATAAATTTTCACGCACTAATTCAATATAAATCAAAATAGTAACTGGCACAGAAAAAGCGCATTCACAAAAACTTGAAAACGACAGCACTGAATAATCAGACATGCTCTCTAGCAAATAGTTAGTTTCCTCTCATCAGTTACCTCCTGCAGAGGAAAATTATTGGCTCTCAGTTTAAATTAAGAGCAGAGAGGGGAGGGAACTCCGAGACAGGCAGCATATATGCTGCTTTGCTGTTTTGTGCCGAAATTGAGGTTTCCGTATATATGTGCCTATGAGAGCCACTATTTTTGAATGCATATATATGGCCTTTCCAGTTGGAGAGTTAAGTGCGCCTAAACCTAATTTTTGTTTACCATAGCAGCCATATCTGTTTACATTTGAAATTTAGCAGAATAGTTAATTAAATCATTTTTTGCACTTTCAATCCCCCCCCCCCCTGAGTGTGACCAAAAATAAACTTTCAGTTTTGTGCGCCGAAAAATCTTCCTTGTTGCCCACTGGCTGAATTCCTTGTTTTTTGCTTAGAAATTGTAATTTTAACTGTAGAATTTTTTTTAACTGTATTTATGTTTTATTTTATTTCTTTATTTTTCTATATTCAATTTTTTGTTTTTTAACTGTATTTATGTTTTATTTTATTTATTTATTTTTCTATATTTTTCAATTTTTATTGAAGATATTTTGAAGATTTATGCATTTTTGTTTTACTGCAAAGGGAGAACTGAATTAATTGAATAAGAAATCGATCTCTAATGTAATTTGTGGAAATAAATGAAATGCAGCAAAATATGCGTATAATTTAGTATTCCGTACAAGGAAGTCACATGGTGTTCACATCAGATTTTTTTAATAAGGAGAAGGGGAAAAGATGCATATTGCACACTTTTGAAAGAATGTTGTGTATGAGATCCCAGACTCTTTCAGTCGGAGTTTGCTGGTATTGCAGATTATGTGAAATCTGTAAAATTTTTGCAGTATTTCTCTTGCCTTCTTTGCATACCTTCGTGGTGTAGTGGTCAGCACACCCGACGTGTATTCGAGAGGCCCATCGTTCGAGTCCCGGCGAGGGCGTTGCTCATTTTTCAAGTCTCCTGCTTCTAAATAACCTAATGTCTCTACAACTTTAGCTCTTATTTCACATAAATAGTTAATAAATTTTGCTAAGCTAAGAAATAGTTTTGTTTAGATGTAAGAAAAAAAAAGTCTGGTCTTTTATTTTTTGTCTTTCTTTTTATGATTAAATAAATGAAGTACTTTTACTCGAATTTACTTTGTAATAAGTTTTTTCTTTCTGGTAAGCAATAATCTTTTTCAGCTGACATTTTTGAAATAATGGCTGAAGAACATTATAATCAGAGCTCAGATGAAAGTCCTCCACTCTCACAAGGCAGTTTTACATATTTGTGGAATGAGTAAGTATTGATGTATTCATACATGAATGTGTGAGTGTTATTTTTCTTTCTCCTTTAATTAATTTATTTATTTTGAGGGAAGGGGATGTGAGAAATGTCTTTAGCCAAAAGATTAAAAAAAATTTTGAATGCCATATAATGCCATTGTTTGAGATAATGATGGCATGCAAAAACCTAGCCTGGTTCACCTACCTGCTACAAGCTCGCATTACTTTGATTCTTTGTTGAAGAGAATACACTTCATTAAACTCTTCCGCATTGTATATGTACCTGAGCCTTCATACCTTTTGTGATGACAGTGAGATACTTTATTATAGTTACCCTCTGATGTAACTTACATCTAAAATCGCTTTCACTTTAGAATTCTACTTCAACATTCAAACAAATAAAATAATCAAAGCTTCTTACCTGTCAGATGATAAGCAATTCAATCCAATATTATTGACGACACAGACAATACATGATGACAAGAAAATACTTGTAATTACAGTTATATATAGAGTTCGCACTTAACATTTCATGGTTCACCATTCTTCGCAGTCTCAATCACAATTAATTCAAATTAAAAAAGAATCAGATGCTCAGTGCCATCTGGCTGCTGTAGTTATAGTTTTCTACACCCTCCACTACCCTGTATAGTGTATAATATCTTTATCTTCCATATGGCCTGGTGATTATCCATTTACCAGAGTGCTGTTGTTTAATGCAGTATCTTTATGTTTCACATTGTGACTGTAATACTTCAGATTGAGGACTATAAAACCATTGCATTTATTAATAATTTAAAACACATGTAGGTAATAAAGTATTAATGTTTCTGATCCAAAACTTCAATATTGAGTTTTCAGTGAATAAGAGCAAATATTATGGTCCCCACAGCATATTTTTACTATTTTTACATTGATATCTGTCTGTGTACATATGTGTGACAATTTTATCTACGATAGATAGCTTTTATATCAAACTTACAAAAATCCAAAGAAAATCCAAAAATTTCTGTTTTCTATATTTAAGTTTTCTGCATTCATATAAAGAGTTGATTAGATTTTAGGTAAAATTGGACAAACAGAAGTGTTGCTTTACTTGGCTCATAATAGTTTTTAAATGAAAAATTATAATCCAAAACTTTTGAATTTTAGTATTTAAGACTTTTATATAAATGTTAACAATGTATTAGATTTTGGCTAAAATTGTTAAACCTGAGGCTCACTTAAAGCTGGGAACAGATTTTCCATGAAAAATATATAGTGATATGTATGCAAAACTTCTCAGATTTGGTATTTGAAACATGTATATGCTTTCTATTGTATTTTGACATGATATTTATTTATGTTAAGTTGTAGAAGAGAATGATTTAACTGTTTCATTTTCAGAACTTCAAAATTCTTGTAATGATGGCATGTTACCAAAACATGCAAATGCTCTGTTATTTTGCTCTGTTGATGGTGACAAGGCACAAGAGCAATTTAAAAACACCTATTGTTTCTTACTGAACTAGAAATGCATGGTAGTCACTATTAAGCTGTAATTTCAAAACTAATGAGCATTTTTTATTGCTACCTAAATACTACTGGAATATGCATTCTTATGCCCCCTGGAAAAAAAGAACCGTGAAGTTAGTCACTGTTTTGTTGAAATCAGATATGCATAAAGCTCATACACCAATAATAAAATGATTAAAAATTCAAGGCTATAGGACTTACCAGTGGCTAGCAATTGCACTTTGAATGTTCAAATAAGTAATTGGTGAAACCCCTTGAAGGCAGTGCATGCTTGTAAATATTGATGTAAGGCGTGATAATGCTTCCTGAGCCCATCCTGCAATACATTCTGCCAGGCATTCCTCAGTTGTTGCTAAAAATCTGCAATATTTTGGAGTGCCTGAATCAGGTAGCCTACCATATGTCATATATGTTCGATCAGCAAAAGGTCTAGTGACCTTAGTGTCCAAGAAAGAGTATCACAGCTTTGAGTCTGTCCTGAGATATATGAGCAGTATTGGTCTAGCATTATCCTGTTGGAAAATGACTGCAGAATGGTATACCGTGAAGGGTAGTACAAACCGTCACAGAATGTCATCAACATAACAGCTGTTAAAGTTGTACGCTGGATGACTAGGTTCAATTTGCTGTATAGAACCCCACGCCATCACATTAATTACTGTGTTACAAAACACACAGTAATTAATTTGACTGTAAACAAAGGCTGACTAGGATTGCTGGTTGTCGCACACTCTTTTTAACGTGGGTTCTAGATATATGTTCTTTAACATGAACGTGATGTGGGCATCTCATATAACATGCATTTAATAGCACAAACACTCGCATATGAACAAAAAAATCTGATGTGGCCACCACAGGACTTCCTTGTACTGAATATTAAATTTTGCGCATTTTTTGCTGCATTTCATTTAAACTTATTTCCTTGAAGTTCATTAGATATATTTCTCATTCAATTAATTCATTTCTCACTTTGTAGCAAGGCAAAAATACATAAAAACCTCAAAATATCTCTTATAAAAATTGAAAAATATGAAACACCAGATACAATTAAAACAATTTTTACAATTAAAATTAGAGTTTCTACATAAAAACAAGCTATTTGGCCAGCAGGCAAGAAGGCATATTCTTCAGTGTACAAAACTGAAAGTTTACTTTTGATCCCACTTGACAAAAAGACACTGAATGTGCAGAAACAGAAGTAAATTTACTATTCCAAGTTTCAAATGTAAACAAATATGACTGTTGCAGTAAAAAAATTAGGCTTAGCCACTCTTAAACAACTATTAAATTGTTGATAATACTACTACTATTGCATGCAGATTAACTAAAGGCATTAAAACCTTAATCAGTAGATAAGAGTAACATATTCAATCATTTTTAAAGCAAAAAATGCACAATTTACGAACATATAAGAATAAAAAAACTGAGCTCACCAAGATAAGTAACAGAGTGGATATATAAATATATGTATGTATATACTTCTGATGCAGCCGATTGCAACCAAAAAGGGAGGTGCACAACACATGTATCAATACTCTGTATGTCCTTTACTTTGTACAAGGAAGTAACAAATATCATTTATACAAATTAGTTCCATATTATTATTATTCTGTTGGCATACAGCAGTCTGCATTCATTATCCTTGCATTCCCTTTTCTTCTATTCAGTTCTATGTCATGTGAAAGAAAGGCAATATGTGCTGTTCGCTAAAGTGCACATAAGTGGTATTCATTAAATTATCGCACATCCCTCTCTAAAAGATTTGATTGCACGTTTCAATGAACTGTCAAATTCACATGCAGACATTTCTTGAAAAAAAAAAAAAAGAAGAAAAAAAAAAAAACTAATATTCATGAAATTTTTGAACTTATTTAACTAATTTTTACTATTTAAAATTAAAGTTACTTCAACATAAATTCAGGAGTCTTAATCATTTAAAAGATGTAGCATTCATTTAACTTTTCTTTACACTTAAATCTTTCACATCATCATCATATAAACAAAGCAATACAAATTAATCATTAAAATTAAATGTTGCTTAAGCCAGTTATGGCTAAATAATTAAACATATTACATAATGTTAGAAAAAAATAATTTTTTTAGCATTTTAGCTCTTTAAAAAAATTTCAAACTAATTAGTCAAGTGTTTTTTAGTTTATAACGTTTCAAAAGTTATCGATTTTTGATCATGCCAGTGAGAGGCAGTTAATTGAGATAATGAGTTTCAGTTAATGTGGTTTTTTCCTTTCTGCTATGTTATAACTGCATGAAATCATTTTAGTGCTAAAGATCAGAACTGCAAACGAGAGCTTTGTGAGGAACAGTCGATGAGAAATTTGAGAGAGTTATGATCACTTGTGATGACAGTCTCAGAAACAAATATGTAGGATTCAAATTTCTTCAGGGTAGAGATAACAGCAAACACTTCTTTTTCCATAGGAGCATAATTTCTCTGCATCTCAGTCACCTTTTTGCTAATGAAGCCTATTGGGTGTTCTACACTGATTTCATCTTACTGAGCCAAACAAGCTCCTATGGCTTATGGTGATGCATCTGCTTAAATGATGAAAGGCAAACTAAAATTTCGAGAGTAACATTTAGGAGCATTGCAAATGGCACATTTTAATTAAATGAATGCTTCATCATGTTCTTTCAGTCAAGTTATTTCATTCGAAGCTCTTCCTTTTCATCAATGCTGGTAAAGGTTGTGCTGTTGCAGAAAAAATGGATACGCAAGATCAATAATATGATAATTTTCTTAAAATATTTCTTATATCTTTCTTAATACGAGGAACTTCTAAATTCTGTCTGGCTTCAACTTTTTCTGGGTCAGGTTCGTGTGAACTAGAACCAACTATGTGTCCTAGAAATATTATTTAAGGTTTTGCAAAGTCACATTTTCTAAAATTAACCATGAAATTTGCTTTTTCTAGCATACTTAAAATTTCATTAAGATGTGTCAGATGTGTATTCCAGTCATCGGAAAATATAATCTTGTCGTCTGTATAAGACTCAGTATAGTCTTTATGTTTGGCGAGAAGCTTGTTCATAGACCTTTCAAAAGTTGCAGTTGCATTCCTTAATCCAAAGGATAAAGCTACAACTTTCATGCAACGCAAATGCATATTGCCCTCAGTGCATCGCAAATGAAGTCGGATGTTGACACTTTGGGTTCAGTTGTGTCTGCTAGTATTCTTTAAGAAGATCATTTAAACTGATGTATTTGGACTTTGACACTTGGTGAATTAAATCTATGGTGTTTTTCATCGTAAAGGCATAAATTTCCATTTATGAGTTCAGGTATCGATTGTCCACGCATAATCTCACAGTTCCATCTTTTGACACGCAAACTACTGGGTTTACATATTCACTGTCTGATTCAACGATTAGCCCTAGCTGTGATAGCTCATCTATTTGACAATCAACTTCATTTTTCAGAACTTTGGCTGTCTGGTATGGCTTCTACTTCATTGGTATAATTTCAGGCTTTAGTTTGATGTTATGTTTTCCAATATTGGCAATTTTGGAAGTACTAGATCTTAGATTCACATGCTTTCTTAAAATTTCCACATGTTCTTTTCTCTTAATGTGGCTCAAGGTGTGTAAGACCAAATTCTTCATCAGAATAGTATTTTACTTTTAGTGGAACAGTTCTTGGAATGTTTTCAACTTCTCCGAAATTAGTATCTGTATCATATATCACACTGACATTCTTCACAGCAGTCTTGAACTCTTGAATCTTGTTTGTGTGAACGTGTTTCGAAGTATTGTCATGCATTTGCACTATATAACTATAATTAGTATGCTTTTCTATGATTGTAGCAGGTTTAGTCCACCTGGCATGAACTTTGTTTTCACTATCAGGACTTAAAACTCTAACTATGTTACCCTCTTTAAATTCTTTATGACGAGTCTTCCGATTATGGTAGAATGCATAAGCTTGTTGCTTTCCAACAGCTGCAAGTCCTGCTTATTCAGAAACTTTTTCTAACTTTATCTTCAAATTATTCAGGTAATCAGTTACTCAGTTTAGTTTTCCATGAGGAATAGAAGAGTTTCATCAGTCCATGATGTCTTCAAGATAGACAAAAGGCCATTAGAATGTCTTCCATAAAGCATCTGGAAAGGACTAAGACCAGTCGAAGCATTAGGGACTTCTCGGTAGGTCGTTTGAACTTGAATGGTAAGAAGAGCCTTTGTGAAGATCCAATCCTTTTAAAAAACTCGTCAATTGACGAAGCAGTAAAATTATTTCTTTGATCTGATGCAACAATCTGAGGTATTCCAGTGCATTTAAAGATTTGTAACAATGCATCGCATGTTGATTTGGCGTTAAGATTCTTCAATGGTACTGCTTCTGGCCATCTTGCCAGAGATTTATGTGTGCCACAGAATGTAAAATATATTTATAACCTCAACAGCTTGGTTCTACAGGTCCGAGGATATACACATTAATTATCTGGAATGATTCATTAGGATGAGTTACTAGCGTAATAGGAACTTCATCAAAAGGACACTTTTTAGCTTGAAGTTGGCAAGAAGTATAAGTGTTACAAGTATTCATTTACATCTTTCTTGATTTCGTGCCAGGTTCGCAGGTGATCTTCCCATAAGCTAGAATGAGCTGAGTTCATATTTTTTTCTCTTCTTTCTTTGGAACAACTAACTGGTGAACTCTTTCTCCTAAAATTTTATCTTTGTGATACAAAAAGTTGTCACTAACAATAAAATTTTTACTTCCATTCTTAGCATCTTGCTGGCATGTTTTTAAAGATAGATCATTGATTTGTTGAATCTGAAACAGTTCTTAATCCGAAACACAATGATCTTGTCTCATGCTACCTTTCGAATCATTCTTACCTGTCTCTTCATATACAAGAGCACACAACCTTCCATTATTTTCTTAACAGTTTCATTACATTTTCCATTAATAAGGTTTACCTTATCATGGTTAAATATTTCTTCAGAATTTTCAGTTTCATAAAAAGGCATTTCAATGAAACTATCATTAATAATTTTTTTGTTTTTGCGTTCAAAATTAAACTTCTGTTTATCACCTCCATTTAACTCATTAAAAGCACTTAACAACAAAAGTAAACCATTATATAACTTATCAACCATTGCACATGTTATAAAAATAGGTAACTTAAATTTATAATCTTCGGAGTATTTTGATAAGGGTAAGTTAATGAGAGAAGCTTTAAGATTGTCCCAAAGCTGACGTGAGGATAACATTTCCATGTGGCATACAGTATCTTTCTAGTACAATAGCAGCCTTAACAACAGTTAAGTATGTGCCTGTATCTGCTGTTTCATTAATTAATTTACCATCACAAATAAGTTAAACAGTTGGCATGCCATAGATTAATTCCCTAGCTTCTTGTTTCACACTAAAATATTAAGAAGAAATCTTTGCAGTTATGGTGTTAGAATTATTCTTTATTTTTTCCTTATTAAACGTTTTCTTATCTTCATGCAACAATATGTTATGATGTTGAGAATTACACTCTGAACATTTTGATTGATAAGGACAATTTTTTGTTCTACAGTTCTTTTCGAAACAAGGAAAGCACCAATTAGAATTTTTTTAAACTCTTTTTTTTCTTTCTTCCCGCGACATAATGCATTTTTGACATAATGCATTTTTTGAAAACGTTATTTTCGCTCCACAAAATAAACAAGAAAAAGTTCGAACAGCTGCAATTTTGTTTAGATCATGAGAATGACTAATTGATTTGGTGTTGAAAGGATTATGAGTGATAAAATTGTTTCGTTTTTCATTAGATGGAATAAAATGTTTTTCAGTATTTCCGACTATCGATTTCCCATTTTAGAAATTTCAAGAGATCTTCAACATTAAAATTTTCTTCATCTGCTTGATCTTCTGACAAGCAAAATCAAGCATTATATCCTTAAGAATACATTTCATTAATAAAGGATAAAGTAAACTTCCATATGATTCAATTTCGATTCCTATCGAATTTAGCGATCTTACTTGTACATTACAGATATATAATTCTCTCGATGCCTGAATATCATTCAAATTTTGGACATAACATAAATTTAATAGTTTATGTAGGTACGAATTAATAAGTAGACCTTTCCATCCATATTTTTCTTTAAGAATTTTAAGGGATTTGCCGTAGTTCTCTGTTGATAATGAAAATCCTACCATTGTTTTTAAAGCTGCTCTTCTTAATAGACTAAGCAAGTAATAAAATTTATCAGCATTGGATAACTTTTCATTTTGATTTATTGCCATATCGAAGGTATTGTAAAATGTCTACCCTTCTTCAGCATTTTCAAAATATTTATCAATCATAATTTTTGGCAACTTAACATTATAATCAGAGCTTCTATCAATGACACATTACTCTTGTCATGAGAAGAACCATTAGAAACTAGTGAATTATTGGCATTCCCTTTTTCTTCTAAAATTTTGTGCCTCTGCAATTCCATTTTTATATTCTTTTCTTCATATTCCAGGGCACTTTCAGTTTTGGGTTCAATGTCAATAACATCAATTAAACTTTTAATTTTTTCGTCTAACTCTTTCAAAGAAACTGCTTTTACTTTTAAAATTTCTAATTGTTCTTCTATGTCTTCAAAATTACCAGAAGCAATTAAAAGATTCACTGGAACTTAAAATTTTGCGAGTTCTGCTGCAGCCATTTTAGTTATGTTTAAACTTCAATTTGCAACAAAATACTTCGTACTTTTCCTGGCGACTCAGTTATACGGCGGTGAATCGTTTACGAACTTCTGATGAATCCTTATCTGGTGTATCATAATCCGTTATAATTATGCCCACCACTTCCTACTCCACTGTGATGTCTTCTTCATGACCTGAATTCTAGATGTATGCTCTTCAACATTAACACGATGTGAGCATTTCATATAACATACATTTAATAGCACAAACACTTTATTATCACATGAACAAACTAAATATAGTTTATGCGAAATTAGTACCATATTATTATTATTGCGCTGACTGCATTCATTATCCTAATATTCTCTTCTGTTCTATTTTATGTCTCATGAGAGAGAGGCTATGCGCGCCATTCAGCTAAAGTGTGCATGCATGGTGTTTATTAAATCATCACACTGGCCCTGCCCCTGCCCCTACACTCATGGACTCGGATGGTTATCTGCTTCAAGTTAAAGCAGAATTCATTGTTGAATATTATGCAATGCTAATCAGCTGGCAGCCTTGGTGATCAACTACTTTGGATGACTCTGTTGAAGTGGTGGGTTTGAAGGCAGATGTCTGAAAGGGCACTGTGAGGACAACCCCACCTCAATCAAGAGTCATGAGATGGTGCAAGGTGGTATGGGGCTGCAGCATGTTAGGTAGTGGGTTATGATGCTGTTGAGACTGTTCAGTCTGTTGCATAATCGTCCATCTTGCCTCATATTTGTGTACCTTCACTTCTCAAAGCTGTGATTTCACTAACAGTACCTTGCAGCAACTGTTGTTCTCACCATTTTTGCACAGTAGCCTTGTTCGTGTGGTGCGAATCGCAGCCTATTGCTCTGTGGGACCAGCCCGCTTCATGCATCTGTATTATGCAATCACATTCGAGTCACCCACTTATCTATAAAATCTTTGACAGTGGCATTATTAGTTACCTCCAGGGAACTGAATGACATCAACGAGAAAAGATGAACCATCTGCATTTGCTACCTATTTTATACAATGTTAGTTATGCAGTACAAATGTGCACTATGTCTGAAGTTAATAGTCATCAGCCTTGAAGATTTAATCATTTACATACTTTATGAAGGAATTTGCATACAAAATTTCAAAATAATTGGATTATTTTCTTAAGGGTTTTTAAGTGCCCTTTTTTTCAAAGCAAAATATACTTTCGTGTATGTAACATGTACATATATGCATAAACATAGGATTTAGAATATACATATTATAACATACATTAAAATATACATAAACATAGGCATTAGAATAAAATGTTTTTAAAAGTCTAAATTATTTCTGTTATTTAAGAATTTATTAAAATTCTTTGTGTAAAATAAGTTTAGAAGTTCTCATTCTCTGTAGATATATTGCTAATTTTATATTGGTAAAAATTTTAATACCTGAACTTCTACTTTTTCGGTCATTTCTACCAAAAAAGTACAAATTTAGTGAGTGACAGTGGCATATCATTTGGTATACTTGTTTTAGCTCAAATATTTGTCCTCAGCCTTTTAGTTGAAGTTTAATTTGGTGCTAAAATGTCTAGAAAATGAAAAGCAGTGTCTCTAAAATATAAAGTTTTAAAAGAATTTGTTAAAAATGCAAAATTACAGGAACATAACTGTCGAAAAAACTGAACATTCTAGTGAGCATCAAAAACAAATGTTTCTGAAAGAAGGAAATTAGTAGAAGGACATCAGTTTGAAGAAACTGCTTTATAGAAATTGGATGTTCAAAGAGAAATATCTGGAGATTAAAATCATATTTTATTGAGGTTTTCAATCAGTGCAGCGTGTCAAATATTCCAGCAAATGGGTCTATACCAGTAAAAAGAATAATTAACATCGCAAAGGACCACTGGTTTTTTTACTAAAGGGAAGTATAAACTATATATATAATTAACACCATTGAACATCATATCATAGGTCATAAGTGGAGACTTCAAAGATCAGCCGGATTTATTGACGATTCATGAATTTATCCAAAAAAGTATATGTATGTCAGTTAAAAATGTTTGCAGTGTTTGCCCATCTTACTTCCTAGGTTTAAGAAAACCAGGTTATTTCATATGAGAATACTTGGAAAAAGTCTCCCTTAAATTGCACATAATCAAGAAGATGAATATTTTATCCATTGTGCAATCCCATTACCACAAGATGTATGATCACATGTCACGGACAACTTCCCTTGTCATCTCCAAGAATACATTTCTTTAGCTGGAGGGTATTTTCCTGATTTTTGTTTTCGATGTGCAGTGACAATGATGCATGGAAAGAGATGTGTGTGTTTATTTTTCCATTTAATGGCCAAATGAAGTTTAACAACTGCTACACAATCATTTATCATCAGCAGAGATTGGTAGGTGCAGTGTGTGACACCTTTTCTATAGGTTGAATAACTTTGAACTTGGCTGAATTGTTTATCAAATTACTTCACAGTTTATTGCATATGGAAAGCATAGATATCAGTTAGAATGCAATTCTGTTTTTATTTTATTTTATTAATTTATTATTATTTTTTGTAGGATTAAACAGTCACCTATTGCAGATGCTATTGATGGAAATGTAAGTTCATGTTCATGTGTATTCTTGCAATTATGAATTTCAAATATTTAAATTGTAGAAAACAAAGTTCTTGTATTTATACAGTACAGAGTTCAAAACCTGGATGTCCATTATTGCAGAATGATCTAATATTCGAACCACTAGCTAAGTAAATAAGTAAAATAAAATAACATAAAGTCTAGAAAGGAATAGTATAATGAAAAAGGAGGCAGATGTGCCGTAAATGCGATTTTTCTTCCGAGATTAAAATTTTTAAACATCTGCTAGCTAGGGTTTCACTGTGGCCAGTAACAGTGGGTTGATTGATGTTGACCACGCTTATACTTAAGACCTTTGAATGATTATGAGGGGGAAGGCTGGGCTTGCACTATGCATTTGTCAGACAGTGCAATCTCTGAGTCGTAAATACTGCTATCCAGTAGTTTAACAAATTCAAAAAATTTCATCGACCATAAATTCTACTGCCCTTTCTGTATATAAAAGAATTTATATTGTGGTAAAATTTTGCATTAATTGTATCTTATGGATCTTAAAAACACACAGTTGAGACTTAAAAAAAAATCTACAGTGAATCCTGAATTTTGAGGGCCAGTATATATTTTATACCGATGCCCCTGTAAGGCATTTTTTCCCATGCAACTGCAATTGTTAATTTTTTTTTCTTTAAATCTATTTTTGCATACTTTTGAGGTTGTCTTCAGAAATGGGTGCTTGAATATAGTTATGTAAGTTTATATTCAAAATGTTCTAAAATTTCTCTAGAAATTTAAAATTTTAGAATATGTTTTTAGGTGCTTTGATGATGCCACCCAGTTAAAACATACTTACGTAAAATATGTGTAAAAAGCTTTTGAAAGTAATCTAAATTCAATGTTGTTATTTTGTCAAAAAATTTAGCAGATATAACACTGCATTAGTAAATCGTATCATGCCCTAACTGAACTAGTATAATGTTACAAGAAGATGTAACTGAGTTGAAAAATAAAAGGTTAAAAAATGAAACACCATGATTCAGCTGAGAAATTAAAGTTACATTTTTGAAATTGTTATATTTTATGCTTTGGGTAATATATAAAAAGAACATGCTTCCTACTGTGATAACAAAAATTCCCCCCTCCCAACACTTTTGATTATCGGGCACCGCAAGAGCCCCTTTTAATTTTTTTGTAAATATAGGTTGTAATTTACCATATTGTTCCGGGAAAAAAGCCATTAAATGATTTTATTATTTGATATGACTCAAAGTTGTTATTTCAATTTTCAGCCCCTTGTTAACTTTTCAATAAATAAGGTAGTAATATATAATTTTGCTGAGGAAGAATACCTCTTAAATAGATGTAGTACGAACACACCCTAAAGCACCCCCCGTTTTTTTCCCCAATTGGTTAGGCTTATGGGTCCTGCGGAAGTAGTGGATATTTTCCTTCCAAAGGTAAATGTTTTGCACCTAAACCTAGCTTTAGAAATATTCCCCTCATCTTTCATCAACTGCAAAGACTTATTTTGAATCCTTACCCAGGGGAAAAATTTCTCTTGTGTTACATAGTCTGTCACCTGAAATTAACAAAGGCGATCCCCTAAAGCATAAAAGCATACTTTGAAATCAGCAGATTTTTCCATTCCACTGCCAGGTGAAAAGAGATGGACTTAAAGTGCATGCTTGTTTCTCATGTTTGTAAGGGAGCTTCCCTTTTGTGTGATCTTAGTAAAACCCCTCTGTGGTGGCAGCATATGACAAACTTAGCCATCAATCACATCTTTTCATTTTCGTTTTGAAAAACTCCAAGTGATGGGTGTCTTTCGGAGCTAACATGCCACATTTAACCCCTACAAATGTGTAACGTTTTGATGCCAGATGATAATTTTAAAGTGAGTTTTGCTTGAGGAAAAGCGTGAAGTGGTGAAATTATAATTCTAGCTAAATAAGAGATGAATGAATTTTTGACTGGGGTAAGCAAAATGTTGTAAAAAGAAACTAAAATACTTTTATTTATTCCTAGTGCAGGGTTATTTAACTCCCCATCCCCCCTTGAATGTAATATTTAATAATAAACAACTTGTAAATTAATTGTAAACAACTGTATCATATTATGTTATAAACAATTATAAATAAATCCTGCCACCCCACAGAGTAGAGAAGGATAAACCTGGTGCTGCCATCTATTGGCAAGGTACCTTCAGTATGGGTGTTAATATATTTCGTAGACCGGTATTAAAATCATATAAATAATCTATTATTTATCAGTTTTGATTGAAATGCAGTAAATATACATTTGAAGATTTTGAATTTTTTCGTTCCTTGCAATAGAATTTATGAATTTTCCAATATGATACCTTCGAACAAAGTATATTAATTTCATAACTTCAAAATATTAGCAATCATATCGTAGTGCTGCCATTTAGAATCAAAAGGAAACACTAGAAACTCAAGATTGCAGCTTTTGATGCAGGAAAATTAGCATTTTTTTTAGGAGGTTAAAAAATGATAAACTTCCTGTATACATTATATACCAGTACCCATTAAAGAAGGGTTAATGAGAGAAGAAAATGTATTTCAGGTTAATGTGAAATTGAGTTACTGAGAAAAACGAATCAAGTTCTTTTGTTTAATACTGTAATTTCCAAAAAATATTATATAAAAATGCAGTACATGTCTGAGTTCCAAAATCATCAGGACTTCGTCAATTTCAGATTTAAAAAAATTCCAGATTTTAGATCATTAATACAAATCTAGTAACATAATATATAGGAATTGTAAATTTAAAACCACAAAATGGTTGTCTGTGAAACAATGAAGAATTTATGGCATTGCGGAAATGAAAATTTATAAGTTATATTCAATGTTAACATTTATTTTTGTTTTAGTAAGCATTTCTTTCAACCTAAGTTACTTAAGCAATTTCACCTTATGTTGGTCTCTCTCTCTCTCTAATTTTTTAGAGAGACATGATTTCTTGTTCAGTTCCAAAGTTCTGTTTTTCAAATTCTGTAACTGTCAGTTCAAGAATTTCCATCAAATAGTCAACTGAAATCTTTTCATTATCGGCCAGCTTTTTGTCACTTTCTTCACTATTGGTGGTGATATTTTCTTGATTTAAAAACTGTATTGTGGTTTTCACCATCCATTGACTGACTGATGATTAAGGCATTATCATTGCAATGAAGGCTTGAGTTATATAATCTTCATTTAGTATTTATTTCTTCACATAGTCCATTAATTGAAAAATCCAGGAGTGTTTTCTGTTAAAGCCCTACCACCCTACCCTTTTCTGTTAAAGCCCTACCACCCTACCCTTTTCTGTTAAAGCTTTTTTTAAAATTTGTTTATTTTAGCACATTTTCCATTACCAGACAACACCAGTTTTGATTTGACTTCTTTCCCAAAAGAACTCTTATTTTTCATGCAATGATAGTTATTTTTTGAATTTTATATTTTATTTATTTTAAATCCTGAAATAGAGTTTTACAATTCAAGATTTATTGAGAGATGAGCAAGCAATTATCCTATTCCTTTAAAAATTAAGTATTCTGTGCAAAGAAATATTGTGTTTCAGCAACAACCTTGTGAAATTAAAATATGACTGTAAGCTGAAATGGAGATATTTGTTGTTCTGATAATAAAAGATTGAAACATTGTCATCACAATGCAAGCTTTGACTTGCAACTGCCTCGTGCCAAAAGTGAACATATATGTGGCTCTCATTCCTTTGAGTTCTCGTTGAGGAATATTTAACTTGAGTGAAGAGGATAATTTAAAGTGAATATATTGCCTTTGCCATCCTCCTTGCTTGTTGCAGAGCCCCTGAGATCCTGAAACTGAAGCCGTTTTGAGACTAACCTCCTAGGTGCAGGAGTGGGAGTTGTAATAACTCTTTGCTGTCTTCTATTGGATGACTTCTGTCTTTAATGCTATTTTGGATATAGTAAACCATTTTTGTTGGTCTTTTAGGAGCCTTGAACAAGACTTTCTTAATACAGCACTAATGTGTATGACTTTTTATTAAGTGAAATCCACAGACTTCGGAATTTCCGAAAAATCTGAATATCAGGATCACTTGGTGGTATGCCTCAAGTCCAAATTCCATCTCAATTCTTTTACATGCCCCTTGAATCAGTTCGGTATTGGATGCTGTAGTATATGGTGATAGTGGTAAGGAGCACACCTTATGCCCTTGTGTGTGTGCCGATAAATATGGCAACCCTAGCCAGAAGCACAGAGAGAGAAGAGAGACTGGCTGTTCGAGGAGTAGCATGCATATTTGAAGTCTCGAAATAAATAAATTTTTTACTGTGTAATATTCTGCTGAAAGTTTTTGATGAATACAGTGAAAGCATTTAATGCAATATGGGCAACTAGAATCCCGTAAGGTCTACCTCAATCACCACATTGATGAAATCTGTACCTTGCTAAATCAGGCCATGCGAAGTGTTCGCAAGCACTTTCGGTTTTGACGAATCTCCGTCTCAAGACTCCAAACCAGAACAGACAAAACCTTCACAATTTAAATAAACGGTGTTAAATCTACGGTATCCATAGACCATGTGAAACTGGCCTATTTGCTTTCAGACACTGATTTACCTGAATTGAAACCAGATAGAGATGTAAAGACATAAACTATCACAAGTTCGAGAAGGCATGTGCACTTTCCAAAGAAACTTGCTTCTTACATTACAATTTAAAATTTTTTTTCAAATTTAATTTTTCACATATTTATTAATATTTTACTACAGTACAAAGTCTGTAATCTGGATGTCCATAATCCGGACCTCAAAGTCACAAACTTTTTTTTTTATGCTTTACGCATGCACATTTGATTTTTTTCCTTCCATAATAAAACAGGTGTTGATTTTCAAAAATGGCCGAGATTGCAATCTTGTTTTCTTCCCTCCCCCTAAGGTATTCAGTAGCAGGTGCACTTTCTCTAAATGCATTGTATCAGTTTACTGCAGACAGCTTGTCTTAAGAGGTTTCTTATCGTTTGGTTCTTCGTGTCATTTCGTTGTTGTGGTACAGTGTGCTTTTAAGCTTTAAACAGCAATAAAAGTGCAGGAAAGCTTTCAACAGCAATAAAGGTCCTATAAAAATAACGAAGTAAACAAAAACTCAGTCGTTCGTGATCATAACAAAGCCAGAAAGGCTTGTTAGTCTGAATTTCAGAATAGTTTCATAAAGAACGGGGTCAAAGCCTAATGGAATCTTTGTTAGAAAGTACAAAGGATGTCATTCAAAATCTTCACACCTCTTTTCTGCGGTAATGGACGGGGAGGGGAGGAAATTGCTGTGACACTGGAAAAGCATTTCAGGCGGTTTGGTATTTTGAGGATACAGAATAGCGAAGGGTCTGGATTTCAAAGAGATAAGCTAGGCTAGAATTATCTTTACTGATTCTAAGGCATTTCAGTTAATGTTGCAGATTGCGCTGTTCCTTCTAATTGGATCCGGCGTATTATTTTTTGCAGACTGTTAGAGTAATTTTATAAAAATTAAGCTTGAACTTTCGATTATGTCAAAAAGAGTTTCCAATTCTGAAGCTACTAAAGGATCTACAAAACGAAAACATGTTTCGATGTCCATCAAACAAAAAGTGAAATTGCTGCAAAAAATGGATAAAGGCATATCCGTCTCAAAATTATGCGAGGAGTATGTCATTGGAAAGTCAACTGTAAATGACATAAGCAAAAAGGAAAAGGAACTTTTTGAATTTTTTGTGGATTTCGACACCCCACTGGCAATGAATAACAGAAAAAGGGTTCATTATGCTAAAAATGACGATCATGACAAAGTGATGATTGAATGGATCGGACAGCATCGTAGTGAGGGCGTAAAATTGACGGGTCCAATGCTAATGGCTAATATTTCACGAAGAAATTAACTTAAACACTGAGTGCACATATTCGACAGGTTGGTTAACCAAATTTAAAAATCGCCATGGTAAAAGACAAAAATTTCAGGTGAAAAAGCTTCAGCTGGTACTGAAGCTGCTGAAGAATTTTCAGATGAATTCATTGAACTCATTACTAGTGAACAATTATCTCCAGAACAAGTTTGCAATGCTGATGAAACTGGTCTTTTCTGGCAATATGTACTACGAAATACCTTGGCAACCTCTACAGAAAAGGCTCCAACTGGTGTCAAAGATTTCAAAGTGAGACTAACAATTTTAGTATGCACAAGTGCAAACTTTTTGTAATCGGAAAACATGCACGACCTCGAGCATTTAAAGGAGTAACGATTCCCCCCGTTTGAAAATCATTTTATACCCTAGGCTCGGCGACATTTGAATTTGGTTGGTTTACCTGATGACGCAAAAATAGTCCTGACTGTTGACAACTGTTTGGCACATACTTCGCTTAAAGTTTTAGTGAAAGATAATGTATCCGTATTAGTCTTCCCTCCAAACTGTACGTCTGTCATTCAACCTATGGATATGGAGCCCTGAATTTGAAGGTTTTCGGACATTGCAAACTAAAGGTGAAATTTTCCAGTTATTGGATTATGTAAAGAAATGTGGAGAAGTGGTAATAAATGACGATGATATAACAAATTTTTCATTGCGACGACAATGCCCCAGTCATCAATCAATTGACGGACGCCGAAATCTGTAGTATGGTTCTAGATCCAGAAAATACTGCTTCCGATAGTGAAGAAAGTGACAGAGAGGTTATTGGAAATGAAAACATTTCGATTGACAAGTTAGTCGGTATTCTCGACACAGCAATTACAGGACTTGAACAGTG
>KK118135.1:82588-131694 GCA_000611955.2 Stegodyphus mimosarum | reverse complement strand
CAAGAAATTATGTCTGTTTATAGAATTAAAGAGAAAATATTAGCACAAAAAACGAAGCAACTTAAACAACTTGCATTGAAAGAAATGTTTAATAAAGTAAACAAATAAATATTAAGCTTTTTTTTTTTTGTAAAATAAGATGCCCTTTAGGTCATAATTGCTCTTTATTTCATAAATTACTGTTTCATATTTTTAATTGTATAATTTCTGCATGCCGTCTTACCAGATTGAAATTGATGATCTATAATCCGGAATCGCCGAGGTCCCGACGAGTCCGGATTTCGGACTTTGTACTGTATTATATATGTGCATTATTATCTGGTCATAATGTTGAATCGCATTTTGATTTTTCCAATTTTATATCCTAATTTTGTGTTAAACGACAACTCGACAGCACGGACCTCTTAAGTATTTCATCATCCGATGTCATTCTTCTGAATTGCCATCAGGAACTCGGGGGGGGGGGACTCTATGGTGATAGTGATAAGATGCGCGCTTTGCACCCCCGTGTGTGTGCCGATAAATACGGCAAGACTAGGTAGAAGCAGAGAGAGAGAAGAGAGACCGGCTGTTCAAGGAGTAGCATGCATATTTGAAATCTCGAAATAAAGATAAATTTTTATTGTGTAATATGTCTGCTGAAAGTTTGTGATGAATACAGTGAGAACATTTAATGTAATATGGGCAACTAGAATCCCGTGGGATCTACCTCAATCACCACAAGTATTAAAGACATAGCGATGGTATCGAGACGTAGCTTATTCCACTTCTGAACTGCTTCAGCCATCTGTTGACCACAGTGCCTTTCAGGGATACAGGTATGCAGCAAATGCTCAAAATCTTTGCCAGTCACTTGAACTGCAACTCTTTCTTCCAAAGTTTTGACACTTCATGAGGAAAAGGTGACTGTTCCAATACAAGATCAAATTAGGAGGATTTTCAAAGAGTGACTCTTCGATTTTCTGTGCCATTTTACTTCTATTGATTACCTGAGCTTGGTAAACAGTATTTGGAAATATGAAAAATTTTTAAACATCGTGGCCAAGGAAAGAAATATATGAGAAGCCCTTAGTACAAAGCATTTCAATATTAGAAATTTTGTTAGCTTGAAATAAAAGTGATCAGTGTGTAGAACCCCTAAATGTTGTACAATCTTCTTGAAATTAGACTTGTATATCTTTTATGTCGTTAAGACTCAGGGCATAAGCTAAGTCATGTGAAAATCACATCTTTGGAAAAATGAAGCACCCTAATATATATATATATATAGAGAGAGAAATTTATAAATTTTAAGTATGTATTAAATGCCTCAAAAGGTACTAAAATTTAGCTAAAAAAACTGTTGTTAGATTCACAGATTTTTATTTGCATAGTCAAAACAATATGTAAACAAGATCACCTTTTTTGGGAACATGGAAAGTGTGAGCTTATGCAAGAACAAAATTATGTGGAGAAAATGTAATTGTGCAAGGTATACTGTAATGTGGAAAAGAAAAGCATTATTTTAAGTAATACCGACTTTAATTTTAAATATACAGTGTATAATTTACTATAATTAGTGTAATTAAAATTTAAATAAATAATGACATTGTGCTAAAGGTAAATTATTTAAATATTTTTATTTATGTAGCAAAGAATAGAAATTTGAAATAAATACAAAAATTACTCTATATTTGAAGAAAATTTATTGTTGTTGTTATTATTTTTTATTTCAGAATTTGGAGAGTTTTCAAAATTATTAATACAGTAGAAGTCCAGAAATCCGCAATGCTTGGGACCAGAGGTTGTGCAGATTTTAGGATTTTGCGGATTTCAGGACAGAAAAGCCAAATCATAATATTCAGACTAAAAGTGCAAAATAAATAAGGCAGATACATTTACTTAAATTATTATGTAGAATAATATACCTTATTACATTATTTTATTATATGCATTAAATTATTATATATATATATATTATTCATTTATATTAGTGATTACAGGAATATTTTAAAGCATAAAGGACATAAAAAATAGAGACGTGTAAAAATAAGGGATACTAATAATTTTTTTTTCAAACATTTTTCTGATAGAGATTTGTTTTAAAACTTTAGGTGCGAGAGTAAGTTTTTTTTTGTAAATTTTACAGGGTCATAATCTCTTGGTCACTGACACAGCTCTGTTGTTCTAAATATTTTAGGTATTTTTCATCATGTTCCAAACACTCATTAAAAGATATTTTCTCACTTCTATCAAATTCATCATCTGTCTCTGTGTCTTTGTCAGAATTGTTTTCTTGGTGTGGCGAGTTCGAAACAGAGCCAATGATTTCATCATCGGTTATTTGATATGCCAGTGTTGGCTCATCTGAACACATCATATATACTAAAAACCTCTTCTTGGCTAAGATTTTTTTTCTTCCACTAACACAGAATCAGTATTATTTGATAATTATGACGCCATTATTGGATAAATATTTTTTCTTCGGTATTTCATTCTCCATTCTGCAATTTCTAGAACCTATAAATTCAATGTTTATATTTCAAGAGGCAATGCGGATTTCAGGTCGGCGGATTTTTGGTATTTGACTGTAGTTTGAAATGTTCTTCATCAGCATCAGACATTGTCATTAAAAATCTTCTTACAATATTTAAAGACATCATCATTGCCATTAAAAAAACCTTCTTAGCATCAGGCATTGTCATTAAAAGTCTTCTTATAATATTATTATTCAAATATATCAACTTTAAATATGCTGTTTTTGCAGTAGCTTCTTTACTAACAAATCATCAACATTCATCAATTCTGTAAGAGTTTCCAAAATTTTGTCATTACCCGACTGGCAAATCAAAACTTCATTGTCTACAATAATGTGTTTTAAGTTGTCTGGAATATATCTTTGCTTCTGAAAATGTTGAGCTGATTCATAAAGAAAATTATGCCACTTTTCTTCTTTTATAAATAATTGTGCTACTGTGCTAGCAAATGCTTCATATTTAAAACAATTAGAAATGCACTGTGGAGATATTAAATTATAGCTTTGTCAGTGTGTTCATCTGAGATAGGAACATGGAATTTGTTTTTATCATCAATAACTGTGATCCAGTTTTTAAAAGAAACCTTTGATAATCATTTGTGTTTTAAATCATATCTTGATCCATAGGCTGTAAAACAGTTGTGATGTCTGGTCAGGATACAGATTTGTTTTAGATTTCATACAGTGCAATAAGCTAAACAGTAAATGCTGCTGTTAAGAAAAAAACTTATCAAAATGTTTGTTCTTTTCTAAATTTCTGCTGGTTTCCAACCTTTTGGGTAAGCTTCGTTTTGGATAGTCAACAGTGTGGCTTTCTATCGTATCATCTAATAGAGTTAATTAATATCTTGGGTCCATCTAAATGCATCGTTAATGTTAACCTTTCATTACTCTTCCTTCCATTTGCTTGCATTTCAAGTGCTAGTGCAGTACAGTATGCTCATGAATATTAAATAACTACTCTTTTTTTTTTCCTTTCTAGTATACAAAGTAAAATTGGCTACGTCAGTATAGAGCATGTCATATGGATTGAATTACTTATACATTTTCCAAAATGGATTCATTGAAATACATGGATGCCAGTATTGGCAGCTTCTTCCAACAGATTTTTAAATAACATATTACTTGACTGAAATCTTTGAAACAAACAATTGTTAAGACTCTGTAAGATTACACCCTAGTTACGAAGATTAAACACAGAGTTTAATCTTCATAGACTGCCAGACAAATTCTTATCTTGCCTTTAACTTGTAATGCAATGTTCAAAGTGATCACACTGAACATAGAATCACCTAAAACATTTTTTTTTTTGGCCTGAAGTAAAAAAAAAGTAAAATTTTAACAAGAATTTAGCATATATTGCTTGTGGGCTGATAATGCAGTAGTATTTCAGTTATTCACGAAAAGAAACTAAGAGCCTGACCCTTGTGTTAATGTGTCTTCTAGCATAATTATAATCAATTGGCACAGCTGTACGGTAGTTAGAATGAGAGTTACCTATTTGGATGAAAATTGCCAGCATGTTTTATACATTATAGAGCATTGCATTTATACATTGCTTGTTAGTATCTGTCATCATCATGGAATTCCTTGAACTACACTCATGTCCAAAATTATCTTTACATACCCAAAAATGATGATATTCAATGAAATATCGAATCAATGTGATCCGTATTTGCAGGGAATGTGTGAAAACCAAGCCTAATTAGCATTATCCAATCAAAAGTAATCAAACGGTTTGTGATATGCAAATCTAGGCGTTACGTCATCCAAGGGTGTATCAAGTGCTTTGCGCAAACTGAATATTTGAGTGAATTTCTGCAACATAGCGTTTGATTTCAGTGTGTAGGGACTCAAAGCGGTTTGTAATGGCTTCGAAGTATCATTTGGAAGAATCTGTAAAGTGGCGAATTATCCGCCGTTTAGAAGCAGGGCAGTCAATCATAGAAACAGCCACATGTCTGAATATTTCAAGACAGACAGTCTCTAAGCTATGGAAACAGTTTCAAAATGATGGAAGTGTTGTAAGGAGGCCTGGACAAGGTCGGAAACGAATGACAACTGCTTCTGAAGATCGGTATCTGGCATTAACTGCCCGTCGTAACAGAAAGGCTACTGCTTGCCAGTTAAGTTCAGAGCTTGCAGCCGCCACTGGAACTGTTGCATCACGGCAAACAGTATACAGAAGGCTTAATGAAAAAGGGCCTTTATGCCAGAAAGCCAAAACTGGACTGAACATCAATGGTCCCATGTTCTCTTTACTGATGAGTCGCGGTTTAGTTTAACTGGTGATTCTAAACGTGTTTACATCTGGAGGGAGTCAAGAACACGAAATGATCCCTCGAACATTGTGGAACGTGACCGTTTCGGTAGTGGAGGTGTGATGGTATGGGGTGGAATAATGATCGATGGACGTACGCCCCTACACGTGTTCAGCAGCGGATCTGTGACAGGCCAGATATATCGGGATGAGGTCTTAGATCCTTATGTAAGACTTTTCAGGGGTGCATATGGACCTGACTTTTTATTTATGGATGATAATGCCCGTCCACATCGAGCAAACCTCGTTGATGAATTCCTTGAAAGTGATGACATTAAGCGAATACCTTGGCCACCAAACTCTCCTGACCTTAACCCGATAGACAACTTATGGGACTACCTTGGAAGAGCAATTGCACGTATACATCCTCCTCCTAGAGATGTAAATGCTCTGAAGACGGCATTGCTGGAAGAGTGGAGATTAATTCCCCAAATTGTGGTTAACAACGTTATTTCCAGCCTTAAAACACATTGGGATATGTGTGTACAAGTCAGGGAGATCATATTCCATATTAAATTCGTAAGACTTAATTCTTTTTGTGAATCATTCCTTTTTTTCTTAACTCTCTTTGTCACACTTTATTACCATTTTTATTGTTTCATGCTACAATTTTATATCATATGAGGTGATCTTCAATTTTTTCTTTTGCATTTATGTGTCATCATGTTATGTATGATTCCACGAAAATTCATTAAATTATAAGTCATAGTCTCTGAGAAATCGGTGAATTTATGCATGTAAACATAATTTTGGACATGAGTGTATTTCAAAAGCTACTTTAGACAGTAGTTTTTTAAAGTTTACAGTAAAGTTTTTTATTTACTTATTTTTTTAAGAAAGATTTCAAAACTGTGTTTTTATTGCTTTTTTTGGCATTATCCCTGGAAGCAAAGAAGCAAGGCCAAAGTGCCTGAAAAAGAGCAAAAATTAACAGTAGGGATGGGAAGTTATCTTCAACAGAAAAATTGTCTTTCTTGTTTACGCAGATTAGTGTAATGCTGTAAGTGGTACAGATATGTCTGTTTCGCAATAAACATTGAAATTTTGATTCTAAGCTGGGTGACTATATTTTGATTGTAAGATATAATAAAATTATAATACTGTGAGCTGGATGACATGATAATGAGATTTGGTTGCAAATGTGTATATATAAGTTGATTTTAAACGAGTTTTCATTTTTTAGTTCTCGGATAATTATGCTAATATTGCAATGTCATCTGAAGAATCAAGTGGTAATCCAGAAGCTGTTGAAAGTATCAACACAATAGTTGTGAGTTGAAATATTTTTTATTTCCTAATTGTCAAATCTTCAACTTATGTTAGTTTTATGGTGTTTTATTTTTAAATAAAATGTTCTAACTTTTAGTTCAAGTGATCATGTATTTTGTGTTCTTTTCGTAATGAATGATTATATGCTGCATCATTATATTTATTTAGGAAAAAATTGGGACTTCATGTGCCAGTATTCAAGTACCACAAGCCTTAATATCTCTTAGTGTGCCATATTATACATCATCGTCTCTTCCAGCTACGTGAGCATATTTGAATTTACATTTAATTTATTTTTGCTTATGTTAATTATTTGTTTTTTGATATTTTGTTATTAATTTTTTAGAGAAAATTTTCCTGGAAACTATGTATTTTCCGTTTCGTTCTCTTCTCAAGAAAAGAACACAAAAGGTGTTACATGGACGGTAAGAAATTTAAGTACAGTAGAGCTTTGATTATCTGAAAAAAAAACAATTATGAAGTGCATTGAAGCTTTATCATGTTTTATAACATGAAAAGCAAGTGTTTGCTTAGAAATGTAATTTAGAATTAAAATATATAATATTTGAATAAATTTAAGCCACTGAGAGTATTACTGAGAATTTTGTTCACAGCAGAGATGACATATTGTAAAGACTGATGCAAACAGTCGCTGAGGTTCTTTGCAACTGAATGCTGCCTATGAATCACGCAGTGAACAGCTGAAATACCTCTTTTTTTCAAATGGACGATAAACCCACGGTGACGACCCACCATTGCAGGAGCTCCATCGGTTGCAACAGACATAATGTTTGGAAGAGGAATATTTTTCTCTTTAAAATCAACTTAGAAACAATTAAAAAGAGATTCACTTTTAGTATCTGCATTAAGCTTTTTGCAAAAAGCATATCTTGAATAATTTTTCCTTCCTTCACAAACTGGACGTATGCTTACAGTAAAACCTCATTAGTACTTGGCAAGGTTGCTTCTTCAACCTGAAAAGAAAATTCGGTGAGTTTCAAAAGTTTGCATAAGGAGCTTCAACATCTTCAGCGATCTCATTAATTTGTTGTTGCACTGTTGCTTAATGGGATATTTTTTATAATATTGAATGAGGCTGGATGGTGTAAAATTGTTTTTAAAACTTTCTTGACAACCGGCAGTATTAACTCTTCGCTGATGGTATGAGCTTTTCCCGATCTAGCAGTTAATTTATATATATTAAAAGAGGCTATCAAACCATATTGCCTCATTTTGATGATGCTACTAGTAAGCCTGAGACAGACAGTGTTTTCAGGAACTTGTCCCTGATGTTTGTGCAAAACGACAAATCTTGATTTTGTTTGTCAGGATGAATTTTTTGCGGATGCTTCTGCGAATAAGACGATTTTATTGCTTCATTAGATAACACTTTGTTACAAAGTAAATACATGGGCAGTTGCAAGTTTGACGGCGAAGGAACGAATCCAAACTTCAAGTATGTGGAACTGTAGTGATGACATTTCTTTTTATTAAACGGCATCATTGGCAGCAGTAAAATATGATGAGGGAAAGATACCTAGATAGAGATTTCTTTTGATCCAAATATAGTGTGTCAATAAAATTGTATGACCAATAGTAGAGTGGCTGAATATTTCCAAATTTCAAATATTTCTTCACTGCCTTGGTTAGTCTAATCCCAATAAGACGTGAGTATTCCAACCTTGTAATTCATAAACCTTTTAAATTAGCAGGAATTGATCTAGCTTGTATTAATTGACAAGTTACTTTTGCCTCTTTTTCTGCTGTAAGAAAAGTACAAGTTGCGTATGCATACTTAGATACATCACAAAATGTATGCGGTGTTATATTAGGTTTGCAAAGATCTAAATCAGATAATTTAAGAGGTATTTTGAAGTTTTTCAGTACAGGTAAATGATCTTTCCATTTTTCAGAATCTTATATTTTTTAGTAATTTAGACTCCCATAAGATTTCCAACATCCTAGATTGCTCTAGGAGTAATTTAGGAGTTAATATTATTACTGGGCAAGTGAAACCTATTGGGTCAAATAATTGGTGTGCTTTAGATAGAATTCTTTGTTTGGTGATTAATTAATTGTTCTTCTCAGTTTCCATCAGTTAGTGTAAGAAAATGTATCTCTTGTGAGACCTAAAACAATTACAACTTTTTCGTCTACATAAGCTGAGCTATTTTTCAAGTAATCTTCTTTCTCAGAAATATGATTATTACTCTGTCCACGTGAATCAAATTTAGCTACTTTTAGAATTCTTTTAGATTCTCTTTCGAAATATTCTAAGTCAGCGATTGAGTCAACACTTGCAACATAGTTATCCACATAAAGTGAGTCTTTCAGTTTTATTGCAAGACTTGTTAAAGGCGCTTCTACTTCATCTACAAGTCAATGGGAGGGGACTGCTTGAAATATCAAATACGACTCTGCGACGTCTGTAGATAATTGCCTGTTCGGATATCCATTTTCCCACCACATTGACCATAAAGCATTTCTGTCATTTTCGTTTAACCTTATCTATAAGAAGGGCTGCTTGATGTTTGCAGCATCCGTGATTATTCCCCATCTAAACCTGTTTAAAATCATTAGAATCATCTTAGATTGGGGCCCTTTTTATGCATTCATTTAATGATAAGTTTTTGCCTAAACATCAAACATAGGACAAACTTTAGTGTTCTCTTTAAATGCTATTTTGTGTGGAAGATAATATACCCCTCAAACCTTTCTTCATTTTATGCTGATCAATTTGCTCAATAATTCCTTCTTTTTCCCACTGATTGAAAACTTCTTAATTTTCATTTAATCAATTTTTTTTATTTGAGAGATTTCACTGTGCTCATAAGCCTTTCTTTGCAGAGGGGGGTGGGGGCGGTGGCAAACTCTTTATTATTAAATAAAGGAGAATTTCTTCTTAAACAGGGTAAATGGACCTTAATTCTACCAGTACTGTCTCTACTAAGAGTTTTCCTGAAATGTTTCATAGCAAATTTTTGGGTTTTAGTGCTTTTTTGACCATTTTCTTTGATAGCTGAAGTATCTAATTCCAGAAGTTTTCAATCTGCATTTTTTACTTAAAGTGACAACACAAGCATTGAACTATTTGAAAATATATCCTTTATTTCAGTTTTGCCCATTCTGTGAGTGAAGTGCAACTAAACCTTCTGAAATATGTTTTATATTTCCTATCCACAATTTTCCTGCATAATCAGCTTTGATGAACAATTGGATTTCATCTGAATTATTATTATATAAACAAAATCTACCATTTATAGCTATATCATTTGTTAAAATACCAAGATCTTTTAACAGGTTCAAGCAATAATAATCATATCATTTAGAATAGAAGCACTAATTTTATTTTCCTCTTAATTCATGGTTTAAGTTTCCATCCATGCTCACTAGCTTAATGCAGTATTTTTGTGTTTTTCTGTGCGTGCAAATCTTCCAAATTATCAAGGTTAATAAATATTTCTCCTAATCCCATTAGTTTCATCTTTCTAACAACAAATTTGGGTATAGTTATTCTTACAGAAAATATAAAGTGGTTTTCTTTCACCACCTCACCATTTCTTTTGAGAGAGTCTCATAAATTTGAAATGTGCCTTCAGTCATTAGCATTGGCAGACTTTTGTCTGGGTGAAATGTGTCCCAGAGATGTATTTGTCATTTTGTGTTTTTTTTTTTTTTTCAACCCTTCAGAATGAGTCAAAAATGAAGAGATGCGATTTATGGTTTAATTAGTCATGCTGTCTCCACAGGTAAGTTGTGTCAGGGATATTTTCACTTAGGAAGGTGGGGAAATAGGAATTGACTTCCCTCCCAATCAGCTTGTATTGCAATAAAACTATTTCTCATTTAGCAGAGTGCTTTTAGGGGATCATCTTTGTTAATTTTTAGATAAGAGACTAAAAAACATGAAAGGATCCTGGATAGGGAAACTAATAGGTGATTTTCTAAGTAGGTCTTGAGAGCTGGTGAAGGGGGGGGAGAAATATTTCTAAGGCTAGTTTTAGGTGAAAAAAGTTTATTATTGGAGGAAGGAAAAAGAAGTAAATATTGAGTTTCATAGGGCGATGAAGTGATTAATATACACCATCTAAGTACTGTAAGTTTGTAATATTAATTTGAATTTTAGCTAATAATTTCTGAAAATTCACTACTTCATTGGGATGTTTGTAATTGGTTTATGTGGATATTTATCAAAACTACATTTGTTATATGAATCTTCAAGAAAGGGAGAAACAGCTTTCTAATCATTTTCACTTTAAAGAAAAACTTTCTATAGTTTCCAAAGCGGTTCCGGCTAAGTGGGTTTTAAATAACTGAATGTGCTATCATTTTCAAGCAGTTTGTTGTTCCAGAATCAATTCTCTTTCCATAAAATTTTGGAATTGTTATTTATGTAAGCATTTGCTGATCACCTAAAGCATTTACTGATAATTTGCATCACATTATGATTTTTTCTTGGTATTCTTTGACATTCATTTCTTCATCAAAATTTGTAGGATCTAATAACTCTTCTGTTTCAGTATCTACCGACTTAATTTTTTCAAATTTGTTATTTTATTGTCCTGTATAAACTTCAGTTTCACTGTCAGTGGCAGTTACTTCTGTTTTTACATTTTCTCCTTCAACCTTAAAATGAAGATGTAGAGACATTAGGTATTTTTTGAAGTAGTACATGAAAAATGAGTAATGCCAATGCCTGGACTCGAACCATGGACCTCTCGAATACACATCAAGCATGCTGACAACTACGCCATGAAGGCATGCCAAGAAAGCGGGAGAAATTCCTTATATACTCCCCCTTTTAAAGTGCGGCTGGGCATTAGAGAATCCAATCACCAAATCCTGGGGGTGGAGAACCATCATCCACTACCTTTTTTAGTTCAGGCAAAAAATACCTATTGTCTCTACAGGCACCACTGTAGAGACATTAGGTATTTTTTGAAGCAGGAGTCATGAAAAATGAGCAGTGGCCTCTCCGAGACTCGAACCACAGACCTCTCAAATACACATCGAGCGTGCTGACCACTACACCATGAAGGCATGCCAAGAAGGCGGGAGAATTACTTTATAAAAATTAGTAACTGATGTTCTTATTTCTGAACATTTTTATTTGCACAATATCAAAGGTTTAGTGGCCATTTTATTTTACATTTATATGCCTAATTCAAAATTTAGCAATAATATGATCATCGGATATGTTGCAAACAAATTATACGACAAAATACAGTTTATGATCCCAGCAGAGATGCCATGTTAAAAAATTAACTTGGTAATTTTTTTATTTTTAAAAGACTGACTTTTTTATTTCAGTAGAAATATTAAAATTGAGTGTACTTTTTCTTCCTGGTGTCTCTGGAATCTAATATTATTGAATAATATTTTGTATTCTTAACTGCAGTTAATTTTTTAATAATACTTATTAAATTAATTTCATTTTGAATATCTATGCTAAAGGGAGACTTTTCATCACTTCTCTAATTTTTTTGGAAAGTTAGTAATATTTGCAAAACTTAGTGTATAGAGTGGCGCAGCTAGGGGTAACAATTAGGGACAACTATCTCCAGATCTAACATCCACAGAGTGCCAAATTGGTGTTACAAAATTTTAAAATGAAATGTTTTCCATTCTTCGCAGACGGAATGGGGCGTAAAATCTTCAGTTGTACATTTTTTTTTTTTAAAGCTTCAAATTATGAGGGGATGATTTAGATTAACAGCATCACTGTGTGCAGGCTCCTGAGAAGTTTCCCCATGTTGTGTAGAGCAACTTAGCAAACAGAATACAGCATTTCTTATGATTAATGTGACAGATGGAGAAGGAGAGGGGGAGAAGTCATTTCCCATGCTGCAAAGTCAGTCAGATCAAAAAATACGTTCCAATCAGCGACATTTTGTAAGTGTTAAGTGCAGCAATAGCATTTCAGTCAGAATTTGTCGAAAGAGTTAAATAGAAATGATCGCAATTAGCATTAGGAATAATATGTAGAAGCTTTTTTTCCCCCCTCGAATGGCGGGCATAATTTTGTTTTTGTTTTTTTTACATTGGCCACTCCTAAGGCTGGAAGTGGTGGCCATTTTATTGTGGAGACACTTAATGGGTAGCCACCATTACCTCCTATGAAGGGACGGACAGTCATGCCTTCTCCAGGATTCGAATCCAGACCCTTCGGTATCGTAGTCAGCTTCCCTAACCACTATACCATCTGGGTGGCATAATATGTAGAAGTATGAGCAGTCATTTGAAAAAGCATGGTAGCGGAAACGTCATGGGAGGCATTCGGCACTAATCTAATGAATTTGGCTTGGAGGTGGTAGAACCAAGAGTGCAGGAAGGCATGGCTAGCAGTCATGTGCAAGCTTGAAGCAAAAGGAGTGGCTGATATTAGGAGTGTAAGAATAAGCACATCAGTCATTCATTAAGGGGTAGGCCTGTAATCAGATATCATACAGTTTTGCGAAAAGTGGCCAAATAATGAAGCGAAAACTGGAAGAATAATTTTAGAGATAAATGAAATAAATAGAAAGAATAAAATAGGCACAGAACAACTAAAGCAAAAATGTAGATAGGCTTAAGAAATTTATTAAAGTTAGTGATGTTATTATCTTAAGAAATTAATTGATGCTGTAGTTAGTAGTCATACTAAGTGGGTATGAATTTGACTAAGTTGATGCTGTATTTAGTAGTCATACTGAGTGGGTATGAATTTGACTAATAGGGGAGCATTTATTACACTGATTCAGAATTATTAATTTTGTTGGTCATTTCAAGAGAAATATACATTTTCTCAATATGTTCATTTGTAGTTTAGGCATGTATGGTTTAAAAACATTACTCATGATTGCTATTTTATTTTTTCTAAAAATTTCATTCAGTCATGTATTTAAGTAGAATTAAAAATATTAAGAGATCTGATTTCTGTCATTTGAATTTGAATTGCTAGTAGTAGGAGTATTTTTTTAACAAATAACTATCATAATTTTTTTTTAGAATTTTTAATCAGCTGCGTTGATACAGCAGTAGCCACTAGTAGTAGTAGTAAAGTTAAGGATACTTTCAGTACAGTTAGAATTTCAGTACAGTTTGGCCTATTTTTTGGTCATTTTTGCATATGATATGCCTGGTCTAACTGTACTGGTATTTTTGCTTTGATTGGGTTTATTTTTTGAGAACTTTGCACACTCATGGTAAGAAGAAACATAAATTGCGAGGGGATTTGATGCTGCAAATGATGTGCTGACTGGAATTTTCAACCAATAAAATGCATAGGCAAACTGTATAAAGGCAGTTTACTTATAAGAGCATTCAGTTGAAAAAAATAATAACAGTTTAAAATGATAATGAATGGGGAGCCTATCAAATATTGTTTGTTGTACAAGTTTGATAGAGGCAGAACTCCAGCCCTAGTATGAGGAATCATCCATCAAGTGTATAGAAAAGATGTGTTTGGCAGTAGCATGTTTTACTGAGTTGGAAAATTCAGGTCTGGAGACAGAAGCTGTAAAAGTGACCACATTTTGGATGTTCATTGGTGGTTTCTGAGCAGATACTGGAGCAAACTATTTGAATATCTCTTGTGAACTATTGAGGAATTAGTGTGTATGTAGGATGCATGAAATAAATAAATTGAAATATTGAGGAATTAGTGTGTATGTAGGATGCATGAAATAAATAAATTGAAATATTGAGGAATTAGTGTGTATGTAGGATTTAAGGCATGGTCAGTGCACTTGGACTTAAAATTATCTTACTTTGAAATGGTTTTATCCTCTCAGAAACTTTTTGTGACATGCCTAACACATTTTATGTATAATGGTGATACTCATTTTCTGCTTGAATTCAAGTGAATTCAGAGAGAAAATTATGTTTGTAAAGAAAAACAAACCATACTTGTAGAATTAGGCCCAGAGCTATGAAAAATAAATCAGGATATTCATTGTATCTAAGTCTCTGTTTGATACAGCATGCATCTTAAGTTTCCACTGTCATTATGAAAAATGACATGGCATTATTTTCTAATCTTTCTTCAATATCTACCTTTTTACTTGTGTAGCTTCTTTTCAGACTGAAGCAAAATAATAATAATATTCTCTAACATGAAATAAAAGACTCTGTTAGAAAAGGATTTGCAAACTAGGAAAGGAAAGTTTTGTTCTTAATGGCAATCATAAAAGTGACTATGCTACTTTTATGTTTATACACTATTAAATATAGAAAATGCTGAAAAAAAGGGGGAAACTAATAGTAATAAAGTCATTTAAATATTTCTTCCAGAGTTACTTACCTTGAACTGACATTGAAGTTACCTTGAAGTTTCTTACCTTGAACTGACATTAATCTCTGAGATGGCTAAATTTTTGGACCCTTACTGTATTCAGTAGTTGACTTGGTTGTTAGGCTAAGTCAATTGCTTATAACATTGTGATTGTCATAAATGGTCATGATGCCTTTAATCATATTTTAAGTTTAAGTTTACATATTTTATGTTGCTTGATATGCAAAATTTAAACTTTTTGCTGCATGTGTTTTGTAAGTAAAGAAATAATAATAATAATAAAGGTTATTTCATGTTCCTCTTTTAAGGCTTTGATTTTGCTGCACTGATTTACATGAATTTTGTAATTGTGAAATGCAGTTTTAAATAAATGTTAAAAAAGTCATTTTCTAAATATTCACAAATCTTTTGTTTTTCAGTACTCTGAAATTAAAGATAAACTTTATGTGTCTAAAGATACTCCTTGCCCAATAAATTTTTCTACAAATACTGTGGTACATGGTGCATTCATTCGAGCAATGGCCTTATTCAGTTCTCCAGATAATGCAAATGATATTGTAACACGCTGTGTAAATCATTCAATGGAAGAAATATCAAAAGGTATAATGATATTATATATAAATTTTAGAGCACTCTTTTAACTTTTTGCAATAGCTGATCAAATTTGAAGTCATTTTCTAGCTTTCCAAAGTGTATAAACTGTGCCAAACTAAAAATGCAGAACATTTTATGCAGCCTTTATGTTTAGAAGTATTCTGTAACTCATAAATATGTACATGAACTTTCGAAATAAAAGATTTAACTCCAAAATTATGAAGATACTTCTGTGAAAATAATCATAAAAAAATTAAAAAGTGTTAAAATTGTTATAGAAGATTTGCTGTGATAGTAAATGCGTATTGTCTTATTTTTTAACTATACTGTATACTAGTAGTCTTCAAACTGTGTTCTGCTGAATCCAGGGCTCTATGAGACAAACCCCAGAGTTCCTCGAGTCAAAATAAAATTATAAAGTACTTACACTCGTTAACTGGTATTTATACACTTTAAATAAAAATTTTTTTTTAAAAAAAAAAGACACATTTAGTTATCTTTGAAATGCAAGCACATTCCAGTTACTAAATATAGTGCAATGGTAGCTGACACCCAGAGCACAAATTAATACTGTTAATGAGTAAATTGTATTAAATTTATGTTAATGTGCTAATAAAAACACAATACTTTTATTTAATTGTCTTTGCATAAAATAGCTATAGTATATTGTTTTACTTTAAATATTATTTTAAGATATATTTTTCCCAGGCTGGGATGGGATATTCCAAATAAAATCGTAAAGTTCTAAGAGTTCCATGAATCAACAAAGTTTGAAGACCATTGTTGTATACTGATTTCAAAAGCTCATTCAGGTTTTTGATATTTAAAGTATAGTATAGTAAAGCTTTTACCGAATCGGTATTTCTTATTACTCTATAAGTGAATTCAGTCGTGAAGAATAGCTTAAATGTTGTAATTTTAGTTTGATACTGAACATGACTAAAATTGCTCATTAAAAGACTAATGAGTATTTATATTAGTAGGAAAAATTAAGAGAAGAATCATAAAAATGAGTAGAACATAAGTGATATTGAATGAATTCCATTGAAATTTGATAGATGAATAGAATAATGTCAGTGCCATAGAATAATCCAAAAGGATTTAACAATGCTCTACAGTACTGCCAATTATTGCAACATGCAGAAGACAATGTGCGAAGCAATACTTAAATTTCAACTGAGACTATTCTGCAAGTGGTAAGATCTGAGTTAAAATAGTACTGAATGCTGATTATTTGAAGTGCTGAGGCTTCAAGAATCAGCGTAATACTCATAAATTTGCAAGACTAGTTTTGAAGGTTTAAACATAGAACCTTTTTCAGTTAAGAAACTAAGCCAGTAAGAGGAAGGGTTGCCTTATCTTATTCTATCACTCTCTTCTCTTTTGTCATTTTCATTTCTGCAGCTGAAGGAGAATGTTCAATATTTAAACCTTAAGTGCAAGTGATGAAACAGAAGCCTGTGCTGAGGTGATAACAGTGCTAGGAAGAAAGAAGCACATAAATGCTGTGTTGCCCAACACTAATGGTCAGAATAATCACATTTTCAATTTCTCTGCAGGCAAAATTATTCAAAAAACATTCATGGTGAGTCAAGTTTTTTAGCATCATTTCATATTCATAAAAATCTTTTAGTTCTAGTTAATGACCCTAAATTCCGATTCATTCTTACCTTTAGATTTTTAAGGTTTTTTAAAAATTTTTCATCAATAGATGGCACCAGTAGCTTGACTTCCTTCCTGTGATTGTTCTTGCCTGAACACAGGCTTCTCTTTCGTTTCTACGGATGAACAAGGCTATGTATTTAAACCTTTGAAACTAGTCCTGCAAGTTTATGACTACTATGTTGATTTTTGTTGCCATAGCACCTTCAATAAGTAGTATGGTGTAAAGTTTGTCATAAAATATGTCTTTATAAAAGCATTTGATTGACTCTAAAAAAATGATATGCTAGGAGGCTAGATGCTTGACAGAAATGGGCATGAATATGTAGAAGACCTAAGAGTACTTCAAACTGTCCTTTAAAATTTTTCTCTGGCATATTCCTCAAAGTAATTCTAGCAGTATGACGACATACCATCACGAAATTTAATGCAGATATTTTTTGCTTATATGTGCTACTAAATAAAAATTAAGTACCTGAATTTATTTTAAAATATCATTAAATAGATTTCTTTTTTTCATTTAGCTGCAAAATGTCTGTAAACAAAGACATTTTAAAATCTAGATTATGCAGATTCTAATCTCAATATTCAGTGAAGAAAACAACTCCTCTTATAGTTATAATAGTAATATTTTGGGGATTTTTATAATATATAAGTCATATGTAATTGGCAAATTTTTGTGTTTTCAAGTGGTACCATAATTAATTTACCTCACAGCATAGCCAATGCACACTACGGAGATAGACTGGAATTTTCTTAAAACATACTTGGAAAAATCGGGGAATTTCATTCTCCTGTTTGAATGCCAGCTCTGACTGAAGCACCGTAGACTCGAGGTGAGTTTTCTCTGAAAGAGGATTTTCAATGTGTTACAATTTGGAAAGAAGCAAATTTGTGCAATATTTCTGATTTCATCATTGAAAGACTTTTCTAGCAAAGGTTATGAAATCATGCTTGATGTGAATAATATAATTTAAAATGGCTGCACATCTTTATTTGTGAAACTATAACTCCTGCAAAATATTAAAATGAAGTTTTTCATCCTACTTGTGAAGATTTTTAGAGGAGTAATAATTTACATTTTTCCTAGGGGATAATAAGTAGAGTAGTAATTTTAAGAGATTTCCTAACATTTCATGTGCACTGCAGCTGTCAAGTATATCCAAAAATTTATGATTTTCTATATTATTTTTTAAATTTCTGTTTAAAATGGTATTTTTTTTTAATATTAAAATAACTTTTTTTTACTGCCTTCCACTAGAAATTATGCAAAATGTCCAATGGAGTAATTCTATTCTAAAGACCTTAATTTCATGCTGTGGGGCCCTTAATACAGTGTTGAAACTTAACTGGTTTATGAATATAAGTTTCTCTTTTTAAAAAGTGTAATATAATGCCTATTAAATTGTGTTCTAGTTATTTTTGTTCTTGCGACTTGGCTAATAGAATTTTCCCTTTTCTCTTTTTGAGGGGGGGGGGAGAAGTCCACACCTCAGTATTTTATTCTGCCATGTTCTACCACTATAAAGTTTAATATAAGGATGCTTAATGCTCATGTTTTGCAGTAAAGTTTTAGTATCTTGGAAGTCAAGGAAATTGACTGGGTGGCATAGTCTGCAGATTTTAGATCTTTACTGAACATGAGTGGAATGCACTGAAATGTCTATTTACATCATTGACTTTCCTTCATTTTATGATTCAATGGGAATAATCTGTGTACTTCTGGATAATGTAATAAAACATCATAAAGAAATTTTTAGTCAAGCTTGCCCATGAACTAATGCCTGTTTACTTAATAAATAATTAGTAATCAACCCATTTTGTTTTTGCACTTCGTAGCAAGGCTTTCGTAGAATCTTGATAAATTTTGATAGGTCTTCCGATTTTACTGGATGTTCTGTTTAGAACACTTTGGTTACAAACTCGTAGCAGGTAGACTGTTTTGTGAACCATTTTTAGCTGACTATACCATGTCCATTCCATTAATTCACTTTTTTTTTAAGGCAAGATCCCATAACTTTGAAAATAATCCACTGCTTGCTGTTTTGTAGAAGGTAGGCCCCAAATTTTAGTAATGTTTTCAGAATGCAAGAAAAAAATATGGCAATAACAGCTGATTTATATCCTTGTTCATAAAAACAAAAGGAGGCATATTTAGAATCAGTTGGGGCTACATCAAATGAAATACTCATAATTATCACTAAATTGATTGAACTTGGCAACAGTTTCACAGTTGCATAATGCATAAGTACATAAAAATTATAATTTTTTTCAATATTTTTAACCTAAAATATTTTATAAATTTACAGGGATTTTTGAAGCTGAACATCTTGTGCGTTGTGAAAGTAATATGGCCATTTATCAAGTAGATCCTGCTAAAAGGCACAGTGTAACTGTGCCATTTGAAAATCCTTCTGGTAAACCTTTTTTTTTTTAATTGTTTACCTCAGTATTATTTAAATGTGAGTAATGTCTAAAGCAGGGATGACAAATTTCTGCTAAAAAGATTATAACTGGCTAAATCCAGTATGATGAGTAATTAGTTTCTACCATGAAAGGGAGAGAATTTAGTTTAAAATAATACAGTGTTTGCAATATTTATTCAAAGATTACATGTCTAGTCTGAACTTTTTCCTAGTTTATAGCATAAAGCCAATTTAGCTGCCATTTCAAAAAACCAAGAACTATCTTAATTTATTATAAATAAATAAAAATTTGGAGATAATTCTTTCAAGCCTAACAGTGTTTGCAGGCAATATTGCTACTGTGTTAACAAGAATTATAAAATATCTTCGTTGCAGTTATTTATGTAAATAGGTCATCATGTAGACACTGAAACATTTAGTAAGGCTTCATAAGAGAAATATGTACAAAGAAAAAGAGCTGATCTTTCTTAAAAAGTTATGATTTAATCTATAGAATTTTGGTTTAGATCATGAAATAATATTGTAGCACTTTCTTTCTGCTCAATGGACAATTCAGATTCCATTCCATGTGTCTTAAGTGAAATGCATAAGCTAGAATACGATATTGAATTTTAACTTAACTGAATCTACTTCTCAAAAACTTCTGTAAGATTATCATCAGTCATTAGTTTCAGCCTTATTTCATGAGCATCTGCAACAAAGCTATCATCTTTTTTAGATTTTATCTGGTCCTGCAGTACATTGCAATTAAGTGTTTTATTTCTTCAAGAATTATATTATTTAGTACTTCAAGACTCCTTTGTTCTCTCTATCATCTACTTGATTTTTTAGTAAGTAATAAAAATAATTTTTTACAAATAATTCTTAATTAGTTCTATTGAAAAAAATTGGTTATTTTTTTTCTTTTTAGCCCAAAAAGCTATTAGCCTCAAAATGGCATTTTGTGTCGAATCACTAAAAGCATTGAATCACTTTTCAGATTGCTGCCACCCATATTATTGCCCTGTATTATATTTAAAGAAGATAAATAATAAAGAATGTGCATGAATGTATGTGTGTATGTTTCTCGTGTTGTGAAAAAATAATGGTACCTAGAGCCATGAGATGTTAAATCATGTAGTCCTCCATCCAAATATGGGCATCTGAAAGCCCAAATTTTGATTTTTTTTAATATATATTATCTATTTCATATTTTGTAAGACTTTAAGGAATTTTTTATTGGAAAACTCAACTGTTTCAAAGTGAGCAGTGGCAATACTGTATGGAATAAAACATTATTATCTCAGGCACACAAGGCTGTCTATCAAAAATTCTGAAGGTATGCTGTGTTTAAATGTTTTAAATCTAAATGCTTTCAAAATATGTATGTGCGCGCAAATGAAAAAAAAAAATCTGAAATGTTTCAGATTTTAAATTATGTCCAAAGGGGCGGTAACGTTTTGTGTGTTACCTTTATTTATTAAGTATCATGTTCTTTGCACTTAAACCATAAAATTCAGTTCAACAGCAATATCGCAATATAATTTTAAAATGATTATATCTTTAGAATTTCTGATACACAGTTCCATGAATTTTAGATAAAAAGGGGTTTTTCCCCCGTAGAGTGTTGCCATTGCTCGCTTTTAAATTGTTTGAGGTTGTTCATCAAAAATTCATTAAAGTTTTACAAAATATGAAATAGATAATAAAACAAATTCCGAATTCGGAAGGAAACGTACGTTATTCAAAATTGGATGGCTGTAGATACTGTTGTTTTATCACATTTGGAGAAATATATATACGTTTATGCAGATTCTTCATCATTTAATTTCTTTTAAATATAATACAGGGCTGCAATATTTTGTGGCAACAGTTTGAAAAGTGATTCAGACTTTTAATGCTTCCGACGCAAAATCGCAAAATGAAAACAATAGTTGTTCAGGGACAAAGCCCCTAAGATCCTTTTGGCATAATATAAAATCTGAAACCTGTTAGTTTTTTTTGGGGGGGGGTGCATGTGAAAAGAAACACAAAAAATTTTATTAATTCTGCTTTTTTACTTGAGGATAATCTGCAACTAAATGTCTTCATGCTGCAGTTTTATATCAGCCATCCAGGAGAATAAACATAAGGACGCAAAATATTTCAAAAGTTAATTTAAATGAGTTGTTTTCTTAACAATTCTGCTTGATTAGCATTTCCTAATGAGTGCGAGAGATCATATTTGCTGAGGCATGATATGCTGCAGTTTTATTTAAGAAAATGTTTTTAAGTAGCAAAATTTGCAACAAATACCCATGTGCAAGGACAAAAAAATGACTGAATTTGTTAAAGAACTGGGTATGAAAAATAAATCGTATTTATGCTATGCTAGTTTTAAAACAGCTCCTGAGCAGACAGTGATGTGCCAGTTGTCCACCAGCTGCTGAATGGTAAAATCTCTGAACACTAGTAATTCCAACCTGAGTTTAAATCCAGGTAAGCAGGTTGGCTGCATTCTCCATGTATAACATGTATACGAGCCAGTAACCCTTAAAAGTCCTCCACAATGGCGTCTGTCCTCTTAGACAGATAGCCCTTGAGTGCTTTACCGTAATAAACTAAACCAATGTACCAGTAATGTTAAGACTTGATTGGCATTGCAGTATCTTTACCAATAATAAAGACGAATTTGCTGTTGTTGTTTATTATTGTCTCGAAAGGAAGAAAGAATGGAAACATTCCACCAGGTGGCTAATATTGAAATAAGAAAAATTTTCAAATGTTTTGCAGTGAACCTACAATCACTTGCCCAGATGGTATAGTAGTGATGCTGACTGCCATATTGAAGAGCCGAGGGTCAAATCCCAAAAATGTTATGTAAAAAATGCATAATGATGTTTGTAAATGTATAATGTTTATGCAGCATGGGAGTACTCAAAGTATACAGCGAGCCAAAAGTCCTTTTGAAAAATTGGGTGGAAGGAGAAGAGGGGTAGAAGACCCTTAAACCCATCCCTCAGGAGCGTTTTCTTTCAAAAGCGACATAGTTTTAGTGCCACCTGTAAGGTGCTCACAGTTCATGCTAATGACAGTGACACAATGCTAATGACACAATCTTTCTTTGCTTGCCATGGTAAAATTCTTAATGTAAAAATAAGCCACAATTACACACACAGTAGAGGTAAGAGGTTCTATTGAAAGTGGTAAATTATCTTAAGTAAATTGAAAATGCGGCTGTTACTTCCGCATTTAAAAATAAGTGAGAAAAATTCAATAATGAGCAACTTAATTGGCAATTTTACAAAGAGTAATACAGAAAAATAAGTGTAAAGTTAATAAACATGGCTCCGAAAAATAATTTAAAAAAAAGAAAATTTCTCAAAAACTGTTTGTTAGTTACTGTAAGTTTATCTTATGAAGAGCAATTATTTATATTTTCGTCTTTGGGTCTTAAGAAAGTGTTTTGCTGCTATACTTCCTTTTACCATCATTCAATATTCTTAACACAGTTCTGTGGGAAAGAATCTCCTCAATTCGTGTTCTCTTTTCAGTAATTAGTAGTGTGTTTAACCACTTCACCATTTCACAGTAGCTTTGAACACTAATACAACAAATATATATATATATATATACACACACAAACCCAAAATTATTTGGGTATTTAAGATGGCCATTGGCATTTTGATATATTTGAATTATTAAAATGCTACTGACAACACTTTTCAAATCAATGAGCAAAGACGTATGCATAAATTTGTTTATTTTTCATTTTTATTATTTTTTTATTCGTTTTATTTAAATTTTTAATTGTCTCAGTGGAAATGGTGAAGTGATTAAAGACGTTATCAAAATTTGGAAAATCAACTTTGTTGTCTTCTGATTCTATTCATTATACAAATTATGGTAAAAATCATGTAAAACTGAAGCTGCAAAACATTAGAATGCAGAACCATGAACATTGCTGTAAATTATTAAGGAGTTGCGGTATATCGGGCTGTAAGAGATAGCGTAATAGTTGTAGAGGTAACTAGCATAGTAATTTTATGTCATTGTGAATCCTCAGTACTTCTTGTGAATTTTAAAAAAGCTTCTAAAATTTTGCCAGTTATAATTTTTTCAGTACATTTTGAAATTTTTCCCATTCCTTTTTAATTTTTATGAAAATTGTTAGATTATATTTAAATAAATTTTGTACTTAATTCGTTTGAATTTATGTAAACATTAGCTGAAAAGTAATTCTGTAAATTTTCTTACAAAAGGTTATCATCCTTTGTTTAGTCAACATTGACAAATAATTTTGATGCCTAAAAATCTATTTTTAAAAAGTGATACTTAATGCATAAGATGTATTTATTACAGAATAATGTGTATAAACATCATTCAATTAAATAATGCTCCTGGTCTAAAATATATTGAATACATTTCTAGAATTTGTATCGTTTTTGAAATGAAAATTTCAGTTAAAAATGTATTTTATTTTAAAAATTATTTATTTATGTTATTTTTTTGTTTCTGGTAAAGATCTCTCTCACCGATATGTTAATGATTTGTTTAAGGACAGTTATATAAAAAATTTGTAAAATCAGTGTTTTTGTCAAAACATTAGTCAAATGTCAAAAAAATGTTTTTGTCTTTTAATTCTGTATATCTTATGAATTATGGTAAAATTGAGGGGGGGGAGGGGATGACGATTTGTTAATAGGGGCAGCAGCTACATTGTTAAAAGTAGTGAAAGAGCTTCAAAAATGAAGATATTAGGTGTACTGGAAAGTTGTGTTCAATAATGTTATTTCAAATTTCAACATTCATTTGAGACATATATGGCTGTCTCTCATTTTCATTGCATTTATGCTCATGTACTCTTCTAATTATCTGAAACAAAAGTGTGTCATGTCATTAAGTAAAGTGTGATCATGTAAACATGACTACCAGTAGAGTTAATTCACGACACTATTTTGTACGAATTCAAACAATGAAGAAATGCCACAGAAACATTTATTAACAAAAGATTATTATTATTTGTTTAATTAACATTAATTAAACCAAACGAAATTTAGAAAAAGATTTTTGTTGGAAACGCCGTTTCAGAGAGAACATCCAGGAATATGGTTTGAAAAATTTGAAGTAGGCAATTTTGACCTTAATGCCAAATCAAGCTATAGGCAGCCATTTTTAATTGATCATAATAAAGTAAGATCCTTTTTTGACAACACTGGAGATTGTGGAAAAATTTAACTTACGTCATCAAACCATTTTGAACCATATTCATAAACTAGGATTGGTTTATAAATATTGCAAATCGGTACATTGTGAGTTGAGTGAGAAAAATCTGCATGATTGAATTGTCGTGCACATCTGTGATTGCTCGGGGGAAAAAAAAGAACCTTTCTTGGGTTTGATGATAACTGGTGATGAAAAGTTAATTACCTAGGAAAATATTCTTAAGAAAAGAGCATACTCTGAGCCGGATGACCTGCCCCCTCCAACTCTTAACTAAACTGAGGTTGAGTCTGAATAAAAGTATTCCAATGTCCAAGGACTAATATTTTATAAGCTTTTGAAACCTAATAAAAGGTTGAATTCAAAAAGGTACCGTCAATAAATGAATGATTTAAAGAAAGCAGTCAAAGAAAAGAGGCTAGGGATTTTCATTAGAAAGCACATCATACTGTATCATGATAATGCAAGACCACATGCTGTTCCGGGTGATTATTAAGTGGACTGTAACTCTAAATTAAACTAGCTAATTAACATACTAAACTATAATATTTCATCATCTTTATTTTACTCATTTGTGGAAGACACTCTGGCAACCACACTCACTACGCTTTGCCATTGAAGACTCCTCTCTCGTAATAACATTCTTTCGTAATTAGTAGCGATGACAGCGCCATCTCACTTCAAAGGGATTTAACACTCCCCCGGCTTGAAATTACAAAATTTCAAGAAATTATACAAACATTCCTAAAGCAAAATTAATATACTTATAAACAACATAATACTATGAATATAATTACTGCTATTACAATATTTGAACAAACACAATTTTTCTTTTTACATATGCAATAATATAAGTTCAGTTTTCTATAGGGAGCACTGCGATCTTTGTGATCGCTCTTTTTAATTCTCCTGATTTTGTTTTAATTTTAACAGTCCTTACTTTATTGTCAGATCCATGATAGACTTTTATAACTCGACCTAATATCCATTTGCAGATTGGCAGATAGTCCTCTTTGACCAGTACCATACTACCGACAGAAATATTGTCTTTCTCTATCATCCACTTGTTTCTCTGCTGCAGAGTTCCCAAGTAGTCATTCGACCATTTCTTCCAAATAATCTGAACTACTTTTGTTGTTCTCTGCCACCGGCTTAACCGATTTTCATTCACATCTATTATCATTGGCTCCGGAATCGCATGTATCGATCTCCCTATTAAAAAATGACCTGGGGTCAAAACTTCATAACAATCAGAATCATTGGAAATGGGTGTAAGAGGTCTGGAATTTAGTATTCCCTCTACTTGCACAATTATTGTTTCAAACTCCTCATACGTAAAACGCAAATTTCCTATCGTTCTCTTTAAGTGATGCTTTACGGACTTTACACCGGCTTCCCATAGCCCTCCAAAATGAGGGGACTTGGGAGGAATAAAGTTCCAATCTATTCCTTCGGACGTGTAATATGAGGCCAAAGTTTTGTCGGGAAAATTAATTACATTGTAAAATTTCTTCAGTATAGAATTAGCTCCCACAAAATTAGGGGCATTATCAGTGAATATTTTCGTACATTTGCCACGTCTTGCCATGAAACGCTTAAGAGTGGCAATTAAAGCACTAGAAGTCAAGTCTGACAAAGGCTCAAGATGAATAGCTCGTGTCACAAAGCATATACACACACAAATATAAATTTTATTTAGCACACCCTTTCTCTGATGCTTGTAAGTTACATAAAATGGACCGCATAGATCCAAACCTGAAACACTAAATGGGGGTGATCTATTGACTCTCTCGTATGGTAAATTACCCATAATCTGTGAAGACAAAACTGGTTTACATTTAAAACATGTCACACAAAGGTGTACTGATTTTCGGGCCAAATCTCTACCACCCAATGGCCAAAATTTTAGACGTACCGCATTCAATAATCCTTGAGGACCAACATGCAATAATCGTCTGTGCACACTAGAAAAATAAATCTTACTTAGCTTAGAATTTCTTGGGAGAATCGCTGGGTATTTCTGAGAAAATGGTAAAGACGCTTTTTCAAGACGGCCACCAACACGAATTATTCCTTTATGATCAACAAAGGGATGTAAATTTTTGAAGTTACCTGTTATGCCTTTGTTACAAGATAAAGCCCTCTGCTCATGCTTAATAAGCTTTTCCTCAGCTATTCTTACCTCATCTAGTTGAAGAGGTCCTACCCTTTTTGATCCATTCCTGCAATTATAAATAAACCTAAAAATATAAGAAAGAACATTAATAATTTTATAATAATCGTTACTAATACTCAAGAGTTCGTCTAAAACGTTAGAGTTCATGTCAATTAACATAGTTCTCTCAGAAATGTCATTAATGTCACTAGAACTTCTGCTTTCGTGCATAAAGGATTCCCTTTCACTTGGTGTTAGGTGTTCAACTTCTGGAACTATTGGTTGTAAGCACTTGTAGGGAAGATGTCGCTCTGTCAAAAATTCTGCACAAGTCCACCACTTGGAATTGTTCACTAGAGAAGAGGCACTAACTCCACGTGTTAGAAGATCGGCAGGATTGTCCTTGGTTGAACAATAAAACCATGAATCTGGATTAGTCAACTTCTGAATTTCGTCAACGCGATTTTGAACGAAAGACTTCCATCTTCTAGATCCCTTAATCCAATACAATGTGACTTTAGAATCACTCCAAAAAAAGATATTAGACGAACCTTTACGATCTATAACCTTTTTAACTTCTGTTCCCAATCTTGCTGCAATCAATGCACCTAACAGTTCCAGTCGAGGCAAGGAAATGTTTTTGACAGGTGAAACTCTGCTCTTGGAGGCCAACAAATTCACAGAAATTTGCCCTCGATTCTGTACCTTTGCATAAACGGCTGCACCGTACGACCTTTGGCTTGCGTCAGAAAACACATGGATTTCTGTATTTTTATCACATGAATCCAAAACAAATCTTGGAACACTAATGTTACTTAATTCTGAAAGCTCGCTGCACCATTGCGACCACTCGTCATTCAGATCAGAAGGAAGCTCAGCATCCCATGGTAGTTTACGTAGCCATAGCTTTTGTAGTAAAAGTTTTATTCTAACAGTAAATGGTGTGATGAGTCCGAGGGGATCATATATTTTTCCAGCTGTTTGGAGAATGAAACGTTTAGTACTCTTCTTTCTTCTTGAAATTTCAGTCAAACAAGAAGTCTCTATACTCAGGCTATCTTCCTGGATGTCCCACTGAATTCCTAATACTTTGAGTACCTTTCCATTTGAGCTTAGGGGATGAATGTCAAAATGTTCTTCTTCCCAGTTCTTAACTAAATGATTATCATTCGTTACCCATTTGCGTAGATTCATTCCAGCTCCAAGCATAATTTCTTTTGCTTCCCTTGAAATTTTTATGGCTTCTGATACATCATCTGCTCCCGTAACAAGATCATCAACATACATACATGTATCAAGAATTTGAAAAGTATCAGGATACACGTTTCTATACTTTTGGATATGAAGCTTTATAGTTGCCGCCAACAAAAAGGGAGTGGAATTAACACCAAAGAGTACACGCTTAAATCTATACACTTCTAACTGATGCTCAATATTCTGCAAAGGTGTACCAATATTCTTAACGAATAAAAATCTAACTGCATCTCGATCTTTCTCAGTTAAAACGATCTGTAAAAAGGCCTTTTCGATATCTCCTAAGATTGCGACCCTATTAAGTCTAAAATATATCAGCAAATGAAATATATTTTGATTCAAATTAATACCAGGCCACAAACAATCATTTAGGGAGAGACTACCTATTTCATGTGAGCTCGCATCAAACACGATACGCATTTTTGTACTAATGCTTTCTTCTCTATTAACCGCCTGATGTGGCATATAAAAAACGGGCTTGTTTACTGGCTTTGTAGTATCTAATACTCTTTCTATTATCCCTTGATTTAGGTATTCTTCTAACGTTTCTCTGTATTTTAAGTATAATGCATTATCATGCTGCATTTTTCTCATCAGAATCTTTATTCTTTTCTCTGCGACACCAAAATTGTCTCCTAAATGCTCCCAATTTTCTTCCAGGGCAGGCTGACAACATACCGACCATCTTTGAAGCTAACAGTTTCATTGAATATCTCTAATGCTTTGTCTTCATCGTATGAATTGGGATCATCTCTAATACCAATTGATTCTAAGTCAAAAAACTTCTTCAACTGTGTCTCGACATTATCATAAATTAACCCACAATGTATTAATTGTTTCTCACGTGGTAAATCTTCAATGCTCCCGCTCACCAAATACCCAAATGCTGAGTTTTGTAACACTAAATTAGTATTTGGTACATAGATTTGCCCAGAAATTATCAAATCGAAAAATATTTCAGATCCAAGAAGTAACTGAATTTTACCCGGTTTGTCAAAGTCTGGATCAGCTAATGTAACTCCTTGTGGAATCGCAATATTACAGAAATTAATCTGTCTAGAAGGCATCAAATGAGTAATTTTTGGAACTACGAAAAAATCTAGTTTACGACTATACGTTTTTTCTCTATTTAAAATAACCGCACTTATTTTTGATTTCACCGTTGTTGAAATCCCAGATAAACATCCTACTGATATGTTTACATTTTCCTTTTGCAAATGAAGCTTTTCAGATAATTCCGATGAACAAAGATGGATCATACTTCCACTGTCGAGCAAAGTTCTGGCTGGAAATATTTCTCCTTCATTTCCCTTAATATAAACAATCGCTGTCGATAATATGACTCTACTAACTGCTTTACATTTTTTATTTACATTAGTACATGTCATAAAACACTCGTTATCCTTATTTACGAATGGCAGGGCGTAAACGTTGAGTTTCGTGTTTTCTGTAGACTGACTGGCGTCTGACTTTTGATCGGATGGAGACGCGATTTCGCAACTGTTTTTATTTTGGGGAATTGAAACTTTTTCTCGCTCATAACAGAGTAATGAATTATGCTTTTTTCTGCATAGCCTACAAGAGTAATTTGAAGGGCAGTTTCTCACTCCATGATTCCCGAAACAGCAGAAACATAAATTGTGCTTTTTGACATACTCGATTCTATCTTTTAAGTCGAATTTTTGAAATTTAGGACATTTAAATAATTTATGCTCCGCATTACACAGTTTACAAATACATACATGTTTCTCGTTGACACATGAAACCATTGAAGAAACTTTTGGTTGACTTCGTTTAGGCATTACTGGAATTCTGGAAGCGTTTAATGTCCTCGCGTGATCTTTTAAAAATTCTAATAAATCTGTAATGTTCGGTATTTTTTCTTTCTTTAAATTCCTTTCCCACCATAATTTAGTATTCTGATCAAGTTTCTGGCTAAGAATAAATGAAAATATAGTGGACGAAACCCCATCTAACTTTTGTTCTAGACATTCTAGCGATCTTACCACTTCACTTGTAACATCAATTAAATTTAGAATCGCGGAAGCTGACTCGTTTTGAATAACGGGAATACTCATAAATCTTTTAAGATGTGCATACACTTGTTCTCTAGGGTTTGAGTATCTTTCCTCAAGAAGATACCATGCTAACTTATAATTATTATCCGTTATAGCTATCGTTTGGATTATTCTAAAGGCATCTCCTTTCAGTGCTGATTTTAAATACTGCAATTTTACAGCATCTGATAAACTTGGATTCTGATCAATACTCACTTTGAAAATATCCTTAAAGGAAAGCCAAGAATGCATTTCCCCTGAAAATGTCGGTAACGAAATCTTAGGTAAACGCACAACAGAATTTTCAGAAATTACTGTATTTTCCACTTTATTCTCTTCAACAACTTTCGACAATCTATTGTTTATTTCAAACTCTTTATCAATAATACTACTATTGATTTCATCTTGCTCACTGACTATTTTTCCCATATTTTCTTCATCACTTAAATTAATAATGGAATCAAAAATATTATCAAATTCATTTTGCAAACTGTTAAATTTAGTTTTTAACAATTCTAAGTCACTAACACTTAAATTTGGCTCAGAAAGTTTCTTTTGCAACTTCGATAAGATAGTTTTTTGAGTTCTCTTTTTAGTGAGAACATCTTTCAATTTCGTAGACATTTCCGCTACACTTATCAATATAACAAATTATCACACAAACTTTAGTCAGAGTTTACTAAATGCAACAGTTAATAATGAATTGAGTTTCAAGGGTTACTTACCCCTTTCTTTCAACATCTACTGTAATCCAAAACACAAGTTCTCCAGAAGGACATGGGAAAGTCCCTGTTCTATAACTAGATTATTTACTTAGCCGATATCGCTGCGGCTCTACACATGCTACTTTGACAGTTCGTCACAAAATCTTAGACCTAAGCTGAGAAATTCTATCTCATCTAGCATCCTCCACCTGTCACTTCTTTCTCTCCTTGCAAAATTTTTTGAAGGGAAAAAAATTCAAAACTGAAGTTGTCATTCAAACATTGAGTTCTTCGCCTTTAAAGACATTTTACAACTATGGTATTTATAAATTGCCATCACACTGGCAAGAAGTCATAAGTAATGGTTGAAATTATATTGTATGATAAATATTATTATGGAAAATATATTATTTTCTTTTGCTTCCTAAATGGACAGAATTTTCTGCTAGACCGCGTAAAAATGAATTTGATTTACATGTTAGACGTTACTTTTGCCAGCTATGTGATTACATAGTATATAAATTTCAGTTAATGGTGATCTAATTTTACATGCTGAAATTCTAGATATGTTCTACTCTAGAAGCAACTGCATCTTATTTTCTGGTTGTAAGGTATTATTTTAATGGATTTCCAGTTTTTCATGGAGATGTGTTAATGTTGCAACAAATAAATTGCAATCGCAGTTTTCCAGTTTACAGTTTGAAAACTTGTTTCAAGTTACCAAACCAAAGTGAAATCATACTTATTGAATTCGAATTGGAATATTAAAAAGTGCTGATAAAATTTTTAAGTATAGTGAACTTTTTAAAATAATGTTGGCCATCAGCAGTGCAGAAAGTAAAGTCATTTATAATATTGTTATTATAATGAGAACTATATTTAGATACAGTATATATGACAACATATAAGGTAAACTTATCTTCAAAAACAGATCTAAGTGGCTATTGCTGTGAGGAAAATCAGGGTACATGTTTCTCAAAGAAAGCAAAATCTGCCACTGTTATTAATAATTGTACAAAAAAGAAAGATTAAATTTTTATTTTTCTGTAAAATGTTTAAAGTGATATATATATCTTTAATATATGAGTGATTTAATACTTTGCATTTAAAACTGAGTGATTACGCATTCAGATATTAATATAAGGTTCAGCGTAAATTAAAGGAATTGTTTCTACATTGTTGAAGGTAAAGTTTGGTGAATGGCATCATAGGATGTGCACAAGTGGTAAGGGCGAACAATGAAATCCAGAAAAAATACTCTAGGATGCATTTGAATTTGTAAACATGGTATAAGAATAATCACAGTGAATTCTGTTTGTAACACTGTAACCTGCAAAGGTTTAATAGTGACTGTAAAATAACACATCAAACAAATCTGTTTTGAGTTTGATTAATATGCAAAACAGTCATAACATGCTGAAATAAGTTTATGGAAATAGAACTGTATTTTTAAAGTGCATTTATGGAAGAATTAAATGTTTTGGGATAAGTGGGATTTTACTGTGTTCACTGTCTGTCATTTTGACGAAAATGTCGACTAAGAAGATATTAGCCAGAAAGGATGACAATGAATGGTAACTTATACAAGAATTTTCTATTGAATTTATTTCTAGTGATCTCTTGTATGAGTCCTGAAAATGCCAAGGCTAAACTCTTGATTCTTTCTCCATGGTAATGCCTGGCCACATTTAGCCTTTGTCGTAAAAGAGTTGTAGCTCTCGATTATGCATATAGTACTTACCTGATCTCTCTTTAGCAGCCTTTCCCCCACCCCCCACAAACTTCAAACAAGCCTTAAAATGACAGCGATTTTTGCATATCTCAGACACTGAGACCCATATGATGAGTGTTAAAATAACAAATTATTAATTCTTATTTTTACTTCATTTATGTTTAAATTTGTAATTTTTGATGATAAAAAAATTTTTTTTTGTCAGATTTTTAGGAAAATAATAGGTTCTATTAAAAAATAACGATTTTATTGTGTTGCATCTGCATTTAGTTCATCTAAGGTTTTACTATATTGATGGCCAAAAATTGCATAAAAGTGGAAGAAAATGACAAAATAAAATTAGCTAAAGTATGTAAAATATAGAATATCTGATTAAATAATATTTTATATCAGAATCATATTATAAAAAGTAAAGAATCTGAAACATGCATTATGATGTGTATTTTAAGTCATTGTGAATTTCTTTTGAAAATGTCCAGATATGTAACATGAAAATCTTCTAAAAATTCGTGGTTTATGGTGCAAAAACCTCCCAGTGCTTCGTATTTCAAGGTTGGTAGTTATGATAATGTATATGGGCTTCCTAAATTTTCTGTACCTAAAGCATCGTAGGCTCCATGCAGCGTTGGTTTTTGGTACATATTTGCAAAATGCACTACTGTCTATTTATTTCACTGTTTTTATTTTCCTAGAAAAGGGGAAGGCAAGGCTTAACAAGTTTTATATCAGCCATCCAGGGTATAAACATAATGACGCAAAATATTTCAGAGGCGAATTTAAATAAGTTGTTTTCCTAACATTTCTGCTTGATAGCATTTCCTAATGAGTGTAAGAAATAATATTTTCTGAGGCATCAAAATTTGGCACTGATGGAATGTTCTTCTTTATTATTGAATTGTATGCAATTGATAATGATTTCACAGTTGAATTGATCCTTCCATATTGGAGTTAACAGGTCAGAGAATTTCCTAAACACTTTGAATTGACGAGGACTTACAGTTAATAAAATTAAGATATTAAAGTGATAAAAGTTTTTTCCCTTGCCATTTATTTTGATATTGTTCACTAATCTTTTTACGATTTTTAATATATGTAATGGTCATCTGATTTTTTAGCTTTAAATAATGTGCATTTTTTCTACTTTTCCTATTGCCTTTAAATAGAATTGTCTTCGTAGGTGATGTAATTTCAAAGAGTTATACAAAACTGTATGAACTGATATATTATTGCATTTAGAAATCATTCCTCTCTGTAACACAATTACCACAGTAATGGTCAAATTTATTGTTGGTAAAGTTTCCATCTTTATATTTCCCAAAGCCTTTTAGCTTTAAAGCTACATGAGTTATCCTAAAATTATCTATATGCAGCATATGCTTGGCACATTATGGCAAGCGAGGTCCATAATTTAAAGTGCATCATGCCATAAAATACCACCAGTACCGTTCATATACAGGATGTAAAATTTCAGAAAGAAACATTTTAGTTTTGAGTTTAGAGATGCTACAGCTTTTGACAATGGTAAATTTTACTACTCTAACAATGTCTTGCTATGAATTAAAGAAAAAAAAAAAGAATTTATATATCATAAAGAAATTTCACATAGCTGCCAACTCTTCCGGTTTTTTTCCTTGTCTTGATAAATCACCGAATCTCCTAGTTTTTAATGTTTAGTCTTTACTACTGAAAGTGTGTTTCGCCAATAAATGAAACTTAAATTGTTCATATTTCATTCCCCACTCCTAGTCATCTTCAGCATAAGTTTTCTTATAAAATTTCATTTGATCTGAATTGTCTTAATTTACTGTAGTATTTGTAGAACTTTATAAGATTCAACAAACATTTAATCAGTAAATATGTGTATTTAATTTTGTTTTATATAATATGCTAAGTTTATTCCCATAATAGTATGTACATTAATTAGTAATTTTCACCATACTTAAAGTACCTTAAGTGTAATAGTGTAAAACAAAAAGTTTTCCTTTCCTACTCAGAATTTCCTCAGCATAAAAATGTAAGTAAGTTACAAAATAAAATTAGCTTAAGAGCATAAAGTCTGAAATATGTAATTAATAACCCTAATAGTCAGGTACAAAATTTAGAGGCAAGTCAATATGGGAGGTGTACAGGCAGTTAAAATTTCCAATGTTCTCAGCTTATGATTTCATTTGTGGTTATATGAGATCCAGATGTTGAAAAACGCTGAGCGAGAAGATTAAAGAATATTACTTGATCACTAATATTCTGCTGAAGATAGAATAGCAACCCAAAATTGCTGTCAAAAATTTTCTCAGATGATTTCCCATTTGTTAGGTTTTATTGACAGATACAGTGCAAGAGTATAGAGTTGTGAGAACTCATGTGTGCATATTTCAGAGAACTTCCTATTTGCTAAGTTGTATTAACAGATACAGTGTGAGAATGTAGATTTGTGAGAACCCATATATTTTATATGGAAGATGTCAAAAATTGAATGTTTTGTGTGTTTAACACATGATGAAGTTATCAACTTATTCTTTTTTAAGGAAAACAGTAACAGGAATGATATTTTAAAATACGTTTTTAATCCCCATTTGTGTTGTATGCAATTGATAATGATTTCACAGTTGAATTGATCCTTCCATATTGGAGTTAACAGGTCAGAGAATTTCCTAAACACTTTGGATTAAACATGGAAATCTCTGTACCCTCTGTACTTTATTTGAAAGAACATCAAAGGGATATAATTTACTCAAAAAGTCATTCTAAATCATCTGCAGAGTATTTGCTGCTTTACTTTGGATCACTAGTTACATTTTTGATATTGGGCCATCTGTAGAAATAGTTTTTCTCTTATCTTTTAATGACATATTTTTTTTTTCGTTTGTAGGCTGATAGCCCTCACGTGTTTTGCCATAATCAATAAAACCAATCCTCCCCCCCCAAAAAAACTTTTTGTTTGCCTTAGTCTTTAATCTGCAGAGTAATTTCAGTGAAAACTAATTAAGCATGTGTGAAATAGATATTCAAAGGAGGGTGATTGCAAGGATAGACAGACAGCTGGAGAATCACACTATAACCAAAAAATGAAGAAATGAGGAAATTAAAGTTTCATATACTGTGGAGAATTCTTGCTTTTGAGTATCCAATGTCTGAGATCAAGCAAACATTGAATTACAGTTAAGCTAGATGATTTACAAGAACTGGAGGATTATATTTGAAATGTTAATTTTTCTATAAATGTAGACAGAGATAGAATATTGGTTGGATAGTCACCATGCAGTGAGCGGAGCTCATGCAGAACTGGAATTTTTTCCAATAAATTTTGTTGATTTTACCTTCAAAATTTTTGTTTTTGTTTCTATCTGTGTTTTACCATATTAAAAACAGCCCACATTTTAGTTCTATTTCAGACACACTGTATATTGTCAGTTTTTGATCATGGGAAAGTTTTTCCTATGATTTTATCCAAACCAGTATCTCTAAAGATCAGAAATATGTATAAATAAATTTTAATGATTAATCAAACTGTTAGGTTTGTCTATTTATTTTTGAACATGTTCATTTCCTAGTAAAGATGACATGACTTCATGTGTGTTGAGGCTAGCTCAGTAGTTTTGAGTATCAGACTAAAATAATGTGCTTTTTGAGAATGTTATTTATTAATTTTTGGTTATATAACATTGCTACAAAATAAATTTTTCTATTAAAGAAACATGGAAAATTATGCAAAATATTTTCTTTAATTGTATATTTTTAATTTTTGCTGATTTTAGCTGGCCAGTTGTTTTCAACATATATATATAAATTTGTATGCTTTGGTTCTTGTGCTGGTGGACCTAACAGAAGACCTTTAGTTCTGGTTTTTACTCTAGAGAAAGGGTTTGTATTAATTTTTACTACATAATTTCATAACTTTTTTTGGGTCCATTTCCCCTTTTGATTTTGCTGAATGATATGTTTGCTGTCTTTTGTATATGTCTGTGAGTATTAAAAATGCATAAAAATTAATTTTTGTATATTTATTGCACTTCATCAAATAAGTACTGATATTCTTCTTTTATTATGGATATAGAATGAAAATGATTACAATTTTCTTGAAGCATTTGTAAACTTGATGACAGTTTTCTTGAAGCATTTGTAAACTTGATGACAGTTTTCTTGAAGTATTTCTTGAAGCATTTGTATAAATGGTTTGTTCTGACAAACCATTTGTAGATTCTGCATCATACACAATGGTATACATATGTTGAAACTATTCTAGATATCAGATTGCTTCTAGAAAATTAATATGTTAATTTATAAATTTGTTCCTTTATCAGCATGTGTAAAGGGTTGCTTAATATTTTTTTGGTATTATTCCCATAAAATACTTCCAACCAAATTTCTAAACCTTTTATTATAATCCATGTGTTTTCCGTCCTCCATATTCACCCTTACACTAATAACAGTGCTCATTGATGGGTAGTCATTCACGGAAAGAAACTATGCTGTAGTATGCAAAATGGGTTCAAAAGTTACTTCATGGTCTTTTTTGGAGTAGAGGAATTAAATTTTAAACTTTTGGGGGGTACAAGTAGTAGTATCATACTGAAAGTATATTTTTGTAAAATTTAATTATGCATTGTTATTAGTTGATTATTGCTTTTAAAGTGGCATGCTTATGCTGTGTTCTGTAGATTTCGTGTGAAATATAAATTCTGAACTAGCTATCTTTCCTCCCCCATTTCTTTCACCATATTATAATATTATGCCATTCATTATTCCTAATGATGTTTGATATTTATTTTATGCTAATTTCAAAATAATATTTCATAAACTTCCCTCTAAAGAGTTTAATTGTAGGAAGTCAGTGCAACCGCTTCTGTCATTTAAGTAGTACAGTGTTTGTATAGTCCTTAAGTTTTTTTGGAAGTGATTTTATTTCTGAAGAGTCCTTAATTTTAACCAAAATTTTCACATTTACCATATATATCCCTTTTTTGTGACTGCCATTCCTGAGTTGGATTTAACATTTTGGATGAATATGGAATTCAGATTACATGGCTCATAATGGAACCATCTCAAATTGGCATTAGTAACAGCGAGGAACAATCAGCCGTTCCAGATTTAAAGATTCTAGTTGTCTGATCGATTGTCTGTACAAACTTTTGAAGTGCATTCATTATCCACAAGAATATTGTTTGTCCACATTAAAAATAAGTTTCTTGGGCTTTGATTTTGACCTCATGGTCATTCTTTGATATTCTCTGATGAATGTGAACTTCTAAGAAGTTCGAAGCATTAACTTCATATGGACATGGCCAACACTATAAATGACCACATGTTCTGGTGTGATGTCACAAACTCTGTTTGAACTCGACCCTTCAAAACTGATACTTGAACTTCATCATCGTACTTTCTTACATCAGTTTTTAACTGCTCTATAGATCCTGATATGTGATTATTTTATTTCAGTGACCATATTATTTATGCCTCAATCAAAAAATTTCAAAAATTGCCATTTTAAATAGCAAAAAATAATTGGTAAAATAGTGTCAGTACATGTTTATTAACTTTTGTAGGCTTTTTCTTACATAATATGATTAATTAAGTATTATGCACTCTTTCAGTTATGCTTTCATCACCCACAAATTTATATTTTCAAAGCATTAAATATTTAAAAATTAATTAAAAAGTATTTGTCACAACATGTTCTTGATGAGTTTTGTAGAATGTGTGTAGAAATATTCTTTTGATAAAGTAAGGAAATAACACAAATTAACAAAGCACAAATCAAGAGCATACCATCAAAAAAATTAATTATCTCACAAGAAAATTTCATATAGCATATATTCTAATGGTTTGAAAACAAGAAAATATAAGAACTGAAAAATAAGTTGTAATATATTTATATAAAGCACAGTGTATAATAAATTACAGACAGGCAAAAAAAATATATCATGGAGTTTCAGATACATAAAATATAATAAATGTAACTAATAAAATTTAATAAATATAATTTATACTGAATAAATTAGTAAATAATTTATAATATGTGTATTTGATTTTAGCTACAGCATACTATTATTGTATTAGTAATATATCTTCATGATAGCAAAGCAGTGAGCAATCTATTTCCTAGTTTCATTTTGAAACTAAATCAAACAGCTGAATGTTAGACATATAGTTTCAAAAGATTCTCATGCCTTTGATGTGTAAGCATAACTTTATTTTTAATGCTGCCAATAGCATAAAACATATAAAATATTTATCATAACATTCACATAAATGAATATTTTAATTCTAAATGCAGTTATAAAGTGTTCTTATAATTTAAATATGTATTCATAAATATAATTATCTAGGTTAGAAATATACCTTCCAGAATGTAAATAAGCAGGTATTTACATCATAAATAAAACTTTAAATAATAAATGTATCATTTCAAACACATTAAAAGTATCTTAATGTGTTTAATGAATATCCAAAACACTTCAAAACGGGGAAATGTATAGAAAACCCAGATTATATCAGAATCAAAATTGTGATTAATTTCTTATAAATCATGCAAACGAACATGTTATATATAATTTAAAAAGAATTTTATTGATAACAGGGTTCGTATGGTCCTCAGGTTTTTTTGGGAATCGATTTTTGGTCCTTAAAGTCCTTTGTTTTGGCCAAAATTGGCAGAAGGTCCTTAATTTTAATCATCTGAAATTTCTGTTTGTTTTTACAACTGCAATTTTCAGTGTGAATTAGTATTTTGGATTAATATTTTTGGCGATTCACTGACATATATGGTTATCTTTTGAATGGGTTCATGTGTTATAATTTGTTACTATTTCTAATATAAATAGTGGAATACTTGAGTTTCTAAGCAAGAAGTGAAACATAAGTATTTCAAAATAAATTTTTTCTAATGAAGAGCTTTTAAACAACTTTTCGCTTTTGGTGATGTGAATTTTTTTACTTAACGGTTCTAAATTTGGTGACTTATCAACATTTTGGCGGTTTTTAAGATCATCTTTTATAGAAAATTTTTAATTCCAAGATCTGAGAGTTTTTCAACGATTTTTTTAATACATTGTAACATTAATAAATGTCATTAAAATAATGGTAATATATTGAAATTATATTTAAAAAATAACATTAAAATAAACTATTTTTATTTTTCGCTGCCATATTATGAAGTTCCATTTTAACAACTTATTATACAATATTTTGAATCTGAGAAGTAAACAAGGTATAATGGTATAAAACACAATTTATGAAATAGTTCTTAACTAAAATCGAAATTAGCTATGTAATTAATTAAAAATGTCTTCTTTTTAATTTTTTCATAGTAAGAGTTTTTCCCATGTAATTGTCTCAGAATATGCATCAGTTTTCAGTCAGTTTGGATTAATTTTACAGCTTTCTTTTTTCTTTTCTTTTCTTTGCTCCCCCCCCCAAAAAAAATATTTCTGGCTTTTGGCTATTACAGAATTGGAAGGTATTATTTTTCGTTAGGATTTTAGACACTGCAGCTTGGAAGGATTTGAAGGCAAGATTTATAGACCCATGATTCTAGAACATTCCAGTAATATGTGACAAAATGAAAAATGTCTCCATGGTATTAACATATAATGGATTTATTTTGCAGAAAGTTTTTGATGAATTTCTTACACTGGAATTTTGGAAGAATGGAGAATGTCTCCATTCTTTGACATTGAAGAATGTTTGGAAGAACAATGAAAACATAATATTTAAATGCTTTACTTCTGATACTAGAATCTTTTTCTTAACATGTTTATCTTCCCTTTATTTTCTCTACTTTTCACTAGACACAAGCATGCAAAATATCAAAAATGCTTCTAATCTTATCACACAGACAGGCATTATAGAAATGCATTTTTTTTTATTAATAAAGAAATTGAAAACTGACAATTTAAAAGATTCATATAATATGCCTTAATGCATCATACAAAACTGGCACTAGGCATTTTACACCTATTGCAATCTCCGTGAATCCTAAATTCTAAAAGTTATATGACATTTCTAGATTTTGTTGCTCGGTTTGTAACTAAATTCTAAAAATTCTGCCACATCAGTTCTATCCCAGCCCTTACCATATATATTTCATATTTCTTCTGAATTTTGATATTGCAAAGATATAAAATTAGCAGCTTTTCTGTGTATTCAAAATGCATTTACATTTTTTAGAATAACAGAAATTCTTAATTGAATCCAAAAATTATAAAATGAAAAGGAAATGTGCTGAAAAAAGAAACTGAATACATAAAGAAAATTATTCTTCAAAGATATGTACAGTTGTTATTATGTAAATTACCCAGTTGTTTATGATTTCAGCCTTTACTACAGTTTCCCATTTCTATTTCCTCATATGATAGAATTACTGAGCCAGCTTAAATTAAAATTTAATTCTATAGTCTTTGACCACTAGTCCACATTTTTAGTTTGAATTTGACTCTTCTTGTTTAATTACTGTTGAGAACTAAATAACCTTTGCATTAATCCGAGTTCAGAAAACAAAATATTTATTTTACATATTTTATGAGAAAGAATGTTCTGAAACAAGATGTTTCATCTCCACAATCAACTGATGCTCTCACTTCAAAGCATTATGCCATCTGGTTTGGCACACATCCAAAAGAACAAAATTACAGAAGTATTGTTGCCACATAGGAAAAGAAATATAGTTACAAACTTCACACAATAATAAAACAAAAACACACTTTTGAAAAATACATAACAACAATAAAAATAGTAATAATAAAATTCTTATTTCAAAATAAGCATTATTGTCTTGATTATGCAACATCCTCCCCCCCCCCTTTTTGAGTCAGTGGCAAACGACTCAAACATAGGTTATCCTATTAAAAAAGGTCTAGTACAGTAGGTTTCTTAACAAGCCGTCCTGACGATGTAAATTTCTGTTTTATATGTTCTATGTTTGTTTATCAAATGCCAGGCCATTGACCATCAGGTCATTAGGCAATTACACGTTCTATGCCAGTCTGATCGTTTTTCTTATCATCGTTAACGTTAGGCTCTTTAACTAAATTACTTTCATCTATTTGTATCTAGTGGATACGCTGAACAGGCCTTATGAAAGTCTCGGTCTGAGTTTTTAGTTTAACTGTTCAAACCCATCCCAACCAGGAATTTTCTCTATAATTTTACCCAAAGGCCAATACAAGCATTTTTTGAAATCATCCCCTATTAAGACTATCTCCCCAATTTTAGGCAACCGAGTTACTTTATTTTGTGGTTGTTTCATTATTAATTGCCCCAAATATTCTTTTTGGAAATGGTTCCTTAAATCATTAAGAAGTTTTGTGCTGTATTTAATTCTTCTTAGAAAATGCTGAGAGTTAATTTTATCTAAATCTGCTACATCTGAAGTACAATTTTCAATTAAAAACATTGACGGAGTTAAAGGGATGGCATCTCCAGAGCTTTCCGAAATATATGTTAAAGATTGAGAATTAATTACTGACTCACATTCGCAAATTAAGGTTTCCAGTTGCTCATAAGATAAAACCGATTTTTCCAAACAGTGTCTCAAAAGTTCTTTAACCATGCGAACTAGCCGTTCCCACCGACCTCCCCACCAGGAGGCTGTTGGTGGATTGAATTTCCATACTATTTGCTTTATTTTTGCCTCATTCTGTATTATGTCCCAGTTAAGTTTAGACATTTCGTTATATGTCCCTCGGAAGTTAGTCCCATTGTCAGAACAAATGGTTTGTGGTTTGCCACGTCTGACTATGAATTGTCTTAAAGTCAAAAGAAAAGATTCTGTTGACAATGATGTTACCAATTGTAGATGGATAGCTCTGTACACAGCGCATGTGAACAGTGCTATCCAAACCTTTTTACCGTTTTTCAAAAACAATGGGCCAGCTAAATCTACTCCCAAAATTTCAAAAGCCCTATAATCTCCCACCCAATCTTCAGGAAGAGGAGTCATTTTGCAAGACGTTGGTTTTGCTTTATATCGTTGACATATTACACACTTTTTTAACAAATTACGCACAGTTTTACATTGTTTCAATATCCAGAATCTTTCTCTTAAAATAGATTGAAGCATTTGAGTTCCAGCATGACAATGTTTCTTATGAACTGACTCAATTAACAATGTAGTAAAGATACATTTACTCGGTAACAAAATTGGTGTTAAAAATTCAGAATTGTCTTTGTGTTCAAATATTCTCGTTTTAACTCATATAATTTTTTCATTATTAATGAATACATCAAGTGGGTTAAGTGCTCCAATGTCAGGGAAATTTGAGCTTTGAACCAACCGAATCAAAACTTTTTCAGAATTTATGATTTCCGTAACAGTTAGTTCAGATTCTTTACACAAATTTGAGTTCTTTCTACAGTTAGAAATAAAACGTAACACCCAACCGGTTACATAAATCATTTTCTCATAATCAGAAACTCTTTCTGCATACCAAGGAGTTGCAACCTCTGAAAAGTTAGCATTACTGAGTTTCTTTTTTCCAACTCAGCTTTGTTCGGCTGACACAATATTGGTGGGCCAAAATTCAGGGCTTTCTCTTAGCCAGAGAGGTCTCTTATACCACTCTGAGTTAAGCACTTGTTTAGCAGAGCAACCCTGAGATAATACATCTGCAGGGTTCATGTTACCAGGCACATGCCTCCATGGTTCTGGTTTTGTCAACAAAGTAATTTCTTTAACATGATTGGTTTCAAAGTTCGACCACTTACCAGGATTTCTGATCCACCATAATGCGACTGTGGAATCACACCATAAAGTTACCTTTATATCAAAAACATTTAGAGCTTTACAAACAGAATACAATAATCGGGATCCAATGCAACAGGACATTAATTTTAATCTAGGAATCGTCAAATTCTTAATAGGAGCCACTCTGGATTTTGCTCTTAAAGAGAGTGGTTTTTACACTACACGAACCAACACTTCTTGCGAAAATACATCCTGCATAAGCATATTTGCATGCGTCAACAAATACATGCAATTCAACTGTTGCAAAGGTTCCAATGAATAGGGGTATTGCCACATTTTTTAAACAAAAGTATATCAGATAACCACACAAAAAATTTACCTACAAAATCATGAGGCAATACCTCGTCCCAAGAAAATTTCGCTTTCCATGTTTCTTGTAACAAAAGTTTTGGAAGCAAAGTAATTGGTGTAAGTATTCCAATTGGATCAAAAATTGAGTGTACAATAGACAGAATCAGTCTCTTAGTTACCTTAGTATCACAAGTTATCATGTTTACATTTATATTACACCTTAATGTATCACTGGCTAAATTCTACAATATTCCTAGAAGAGGTGGGTCCCCAGAATGCTTTGTAGTATATTTGGAAGCAACATTGCTCTCCCATCCCCATAAATTAAATCTGCCTCTCGACATAAGAATTTTGGCCTTTTAAATTAAATCCTCTTTTTCCTCAATATTGTAAACACTCGTAATACAATTATCTACATAGAATGAATTTTCCAACTTGTCCGCCACATCTATAAAATCAGATGAACAATTATCCAAGAGATTAAACATCTCTTGCACCTAGTAGATATGGGCTGCAGGAGACCCCAAAAACTATTCTGCAGTGCCTATACACTATTTCTCCTTCATCACTTGGATAGAAAAATTGCAAGTAATCTCTATCCTTCGGAGAAATTCCTAACTGCAAGAATGTTTTCTCTGTGTCTGCACTCAGACCAATAAGAAAAAATCTCACTGTTTCTAAAATATCAGGGACTAATTCTATTAAATTAGGTTCTTTCAATAAACACTGATTCAAAGATGGTTTTCCCTTTTCACAAGAAGAAGCATCAAAAACGGGTCTTACCTTAATGGTTTCACTGTTCATTTTAATAACTGGTCTGTGTGGTATAAAATGGCATTTATTGCTTAGTTCCTTTTTCGGAACACTTTCTATAATATTTTTAAATTTTCCCACTCTCTAAATACTACTTGATATTCTTTTAAAGAATTATTCTCTTTTGCCCTCTTAATAATTTTTTGATGACGTGTCAAAGCACGTCAGGTAATATGGTAGATTCGCGTTTCCAGGGTAACTCTAATTTATATCTACCATCGGGGCGAATAGATAATTTATTCTCAAAATCGATCTCATATTCACAATGAGCATTTTTCCTTTTAATAGTTTTCGTTGTATCGGAAATACCCAAAACTTCAAGCTCCCATAAAGATTTCAAAGAAGCATTATTTATGGAAAGACTTATTAGGGCATTATCCCTAACAGCATCATTTTCTTTATCCATAACCATTCAATCCAGTTTTGTTTTGACTGCAGTTAAACCAGAGGGTAATTCTAGGTATTCATCAGTTAACAATTTACCAATGACATCGCGCCTATCAATAAATCGATTTCACCTTCCTCGCAAAATGTGTCAATGACCTCAATTTTCCTGCTCCTCAATTCCTCTATAATCTGAGCATCTTTAATTATTAGGACAAATCCACATATCTTTTTTTCTGAAAAAGCTTCAAAACAACACCTAAAAGTGTTATCTAAACTGCTTATGTCGATAGCAAAAATAGAATGGATTACGCCCCTCCCCCCAAACAAACCATGAATTACTTTCTCCTGTCGAATAGGATCAGCTTTCATTCGCTTCATAATTTTCTCCCATTGTAGTATCATTGGGATCCCGAATCCAAGAGAATCCTAATTTCTCTCTCTTGATCTTTAACTTTAATTACAACACCTAAAGTTTGCAAATAAACTTTCTCGCTTTTACTATCATTAGTAAAGGAAACATCCAATGTAGAATCATTTTGTTTTACGGAACTAACATTCTGAGGACACATAAATTTTATATGATCACAACTGCAAATGGGACATTTTATATTGGCTTTAGATTGGTTTTTTAAATGACCAATTCTTAAACAGGAAAAACAAACACCTTTCTTTTGTACAATTTGCTTTTTTTCATTTAAGCTCATATTTTCAGCTTTAAAACACTTAGCACTCATATGAGGCTTACCACAGAATATACAAACATTTTGCTTACCGTTACTGGTTTCATTCGTACTTACCAGCGCGGCAGCTGTTACTACATCTGAATTACCTGAGGTAACATTTTTATTAACACGTTTAATAGAATGAGTAAATCCTGATTGAGCTAATCGAATCATTTCTTCTGATTCTACTTCATGCGTCAAAAAACACATTAGTGTTTCAAGAGTTCTTTCAGAACTTTTTTCCTGTGCTTGTTCAGAAGTTCGACTCGTCTCCCAGGCACGTAGGATATTCTCAGGAAGGCACGACTCTACTAAAGGTCCCAAGAAATCAGCAAACTTTTCCTTGGTGCGTCCTAAGCTTTCCAGCGCTCGTAATTTACTTTTTATGCTATCGTCAAGTACTCCTAAGTCCGATGCTATTCTGCTGTTGTAGCATTCTTCGTAGCAAACCCAAGTAAATCTCGTACATAAATCTGCACTAGAAGGTCTTCTCTACCAAATCTTTCTTTCAGCTGCTCGATAGCTTTGGGATAATTCACGGTGGTAACAGGGAAACTGTTTAAAAGTTGAGCTGCCTTGGAGCCAGGTACTGCACTCTGCACTAAGTACAAAAATTTGTCTTCCGGAACAATATCCGCATTTTCATGAATTTTGGAAAACTGGCTCCAAAAGCCTAAAAATTCTCTTGCATCTCCAGAGACTTTTTTCAGTTCCAGTTTAGGAAGTTTGAACTTCCTGTTTTTATTTTCTTTAGCATCCGAAATCGAAACTGAACCAATATTTGTAGTACCATTCATCAAATTCAACTGTCCAATTCTATTTTGAAGTTTCACCTCTAAAGCTATAAAGGAATCTCTGTATCCTTCAGCCGTATTAAATTCATTCTCAAAATCAGCTTCCTTGGTTTGTTCTAAGACGCTGCTTTGAGTACTGTCCAAGCATTCAAATTTGCCAATCAGTTGCCCCAACAACACTTGCAATCTCTCAGGAACGATACAAGTAGGCAATTCTTCTTCCACGATCTTCGTAGTTAACATAAACGAAGTATGTTCACTTTTACGTTTCGCTTTTAACAATTCCATTTTAGCAAAATGCCTAAATCAAAACTACTCGAAATCACACAAACGTCCTGTCAAACGGACGCCAGTATTTTATGTTGAGAACTAAATAACATTTGCATAATCTGAGTTCAGAAAACAAAATATTTATTTTACATATTTTATGAGAAAGAACGTTTGAAACAAGATGTTTCATCTGCACAATCAACCAATGTTGTCACTTCAAAGCATTACGCCATCTGGTTTGACACACATCCAAAAGAACAAATCGAAGAATTACAGAAGCGTTGTTGCCACACTGGAAAAGAAATATAGTTACAAACTTCACACAATAATAAAACAAAAACACACTTTTGAAAAATACATAACAGCAATAAAAATAGTAATAGTAAAATTCTTATTTGAAAATAAACAATGTCTTGATTATGCAACAGTGACATCATAACGAGCTGGAATTAATTTTGTTAGCATCAGAGCATGCTTTTATGTTGTAAGTTCTTTTTAAATAAGAGGCTTATTTAAACCTTTGCCTGACTTTGTAGTTACTTTCAGACATAGTGATAATTTGCTTCACGTCTGTCGGGAGGTTTTAGACTATTTAACTTTTACCAGATCAAGTGAACCCTCATAGCTATATTGTAGAGAGGTTGACAAGTTAGGAGATAAAGCACGCAGAAACTAGTAAGAACATTGGTTTGCATATTGAGACAATTTTCTGGTTCTTAGAAAAGATGCTTAAATAGAAGGAAATCGATTTAAATTAGCCAATGTTTTGTAACAACAAAACTAAAAACATAAATGTTTTGTAGCTTTTAATGTGTAATTATCCTAATATCGTTTAAGAATCAATGTCATAAATTACGTGTATTTTAAACTGTGAAATTTTATTAGATTGTGATTTTAATAAGAATTTTTTAACAAATATTGTTAAAAAAATAAATAAAATTTCATATTGGCCATTTTAAATCCATAACGACTAAAGTTATCTAACTACTTAATTTAATTATTTATAACTAACTGCTTACCCTTAAAAATTATATCTGCATAGTAAAGCGAGTTATTGCCTTCCATTAATCCTTACCAGGGTCACAAAATAAAACTCAAAAATGTAAAAATTCATGTAAAACTTATTCTTTGCATCTAGTGAGATTTAAAAAAAATACAAAACAACTTATAACATGTGATGCTTTAGTGGCTTATTGGACCTACACGAAGCTACGACACTAACTGCAGCAGACAGAGCCCAACTAACTTTCAAATCTTGCCAACCGTGCCTACATCTGGCCTTTTAGGTTTGTTCTAAACAGCAGGTTTCTCTCTAGGCAAGCAGCAGCGGTGACAGGGCAATCTTTTGTTATGAATCATGCTGATTATGATCTTACTTCTCATTTTAATCTATGCCGCTTGACATAAAATCTACTTGCTATTTAGTAAACCTCTGGACTGAGCAAGTCTGTGACAAAAATGAAACATTAAGAAAGAAAAAAAAAAAAACTGAAAGGTTTCAGATTTTAAATTACATCCAAAGGGGCATTTTTTCAACATTTGTGTGTTACCTTTATTTATTAAATATCATGTTCACACTTAAAACCATAAAATTCAGTTCAACAACAGTATCGTAAAATAATTTTAAAATGAGCATATTTTTAGAATTTCTGATACACACTTCCGCTCGCTTTAAGAAAAAAAGTTTTTTCCCCCCGTAGAATGTTGCCATTATTCACTTTTAAATTGTTTGAGTTTGTTCATCAAAAATTCAATAAAGTTTTACAAAATATGAAATAGGTAACAAAACAAATTCGAAATTCGGGCTTCCAGATGCGCATATTCTGATGGAATTGTACGTTATTCAAAATTGGATGGCTCTAGGTACCGTTGTTTTATCACATTTGGAAAAATATATGTACATTTCTGCAAATTCTTCATTATTTAATTTCTTTAAATATAATACGGGGCTGCAATATTTGGTGGCAATGGTTTGAAAAGTGATTCAGACTTTTAATGTTTCCAACACAAAACGGCAAAACGAAAACAATAGTCCTTCAGGGATAAAGCCCCTTTGGACTAAAAAAAAAAATCAACATAAAGCTAACTGTTAGGAAAACATAAATAAAATGTCACTACTTATCTTCTTTTAAATGTGTCCAACTATTGTAAATGTAAAATATTTCATGTTACATGATACATTTTATAAAGTTGATTTTATTCTCAAACTTATTAATCATTAGTTAATTAATTCATGTTTAATAATAATTCATCATACTTATGGATCTATTTTCTTTTTAGGATGGTATTACAAAAATGAAGTTCAGGCATAGATAATTTTTTTAATTGAATTTATTCAGTTCCCATTTGCTTATAAGTCCTTAATTTTTTTCGTTAATGGTCCTTAAAAGTACTTAATTTCCGTGTGCAGAAATGTGTATAAACCCTGTGATAAGTTTTCAGATTTTATTTTTAGAAACATAACAGGCTTGAATAAATGCACATAAACAAAATTTCAACAATGCATACACTATTTGAAAGAGCCTTATTGCCATTAACTAATTTCCAAAACATTTCTTTAATGCAGCAAAAGCCATGAAACTGTGAGATCATAGCAGAATCAAATTTGTAATTAAATTGACATGAAGCATGATAATAATTCTATTTAAATTCAAAGGCTTTAATTACATGTATTAGTAATATGCCTTCATGAATATAAATAAGCTAGCAATTAATTCTTTTAAATTCATTCTCAGAAACATTATGGAAGTAACAAAATTTGGTTCTTATGTTAAAAACTGTCGACAATTTTTGCTTGTTAAAGAAAAGACGCCAAACTACGTGATTTTTTGCCAAAAATGGAAAAGTCTTCTTCAAACATGCTGGGTTTAGTGTAACCTTGCTTACATGTGTTAGTTATTATTCTTGAGTAAAGACTCCTTTTTTCCCCCTCTATCATGCATTTCCG
>KK118135.1:63236-73503 GCA_000611955.2 Stegodyphus mimosarum | reverse complement strand
TTTTTTTTTTTTTTTTTTTTTACTTTGTACCATTTACATCATAAACATTGGTTAAAAAAAAGTCCGGGAGTATAACAGTCACTTAAAATCCAATAATACTTTCTAAGAATTACTCTCAGCATCTGAATATTAGTAAAGCCTTAAACCTCAAATTTTTACTTTGTACCATTTACACATTAAGCATTGGTTAAAAACAACTCTGGTTATATGACAGTCACTTAAAACCCAATAATGTTTTATAAATATTGTTCTCAGCATCTGAATACCAGCAGAAAAATACTATTTTTTATACTATTATTCTTGACTATAATTCCAAAATGACTTTTCTCTGTTGTGCCTTGCCGTAATGTGTATATACAGCTTAGCCACTTGAAAGGTTAAATCAGGATGATACTTTGGTGCTCTGCTAATTTAATTGCCATGTCCAGACTCTTTGTAATTCCTCCAAAATACAAGATTCAACTAATGTAAACAGAAGAGCATTTTATGTTTCAGTTACTATACCTAAAGACCCCAAACAAGATCGTTATTTGTGATATAAAGCTGAAAGATAAGAAGTAGAATGCAACATAGTATTTTGAATGACCGACTAATGATAAAAGTTTTCTGATATTGATTTCGATTAATAAATCATCTGCACAAAATCTTTAAGCTTTTCTTCTACTAATTTGGGGTAATTTTTTGCTGTCATGGGACAACTATTTATTTGTCTCCTAGAAGGATAATTTATTACTTTTGATAGTATAAGATACTGAGATTTAGATACAGGATAAATATTATCATCTCCATGCAACATATTCTTCTTAACGGTCCAAAAATGCCATTCTCTAATGTTTACATCAGAATGTTTTAATTTACTTTTCAGAAATATAAACTTTTGTTTCTGCAAAATATTTACATTATCAGAAGAATTTGTTACACTGTCAATATGAGGCTCTTTATTTCTTATTAGTCCAAAGGGGCTTTGCCCCTGAAGGCCTATTGTTTTCGTTTTGCGATTTTGTGTTGAATCACTCTGAATGTCCGTTTCACTTTTCAAATTGTTGCCACCAAACAATAGCGCCTGTATTATATTTGAAGAAATTAAATAATTAAGAATCTGAATAAATGTATGTATGTTTCTTGCATTGTGATAAAACAACAGTACCTAGAGCCACCAAATTTTGAATGACATAATCCTACTGTAAATATGGGCATCTTGAAGCCCAAATTTGGAATTTGTTTTGTTATCGATTTCATATTTTGTAAAACTTTGACGATTTTTTTTATTAACAAACTCAAGGCTTTTAAAGCAAGCAATGGCAACGTTGTGCAGAAAAAGCATTTTTATCTCCAGCGAAACTGTATCGGAAATTCTAAAGATATGCTCAGTTTAAAATTATTTTGTGATATTGTTCTTTAACTGAATTTTATGGTTTAAGTGCGAAGAACATGATATTTAATAAATACAGGTAACACACAAAATATTTAATAAACGCCGATTCGGACATAATTTAAAATCTGAAATCTTTCAGATTTCCGTCCCCCCTAAAAATACTTTAACCTTAAAATAATTTTTAAATATTGTTCAGTGGACTTGCTTTCAATTCAGATTCCTTTTCTGTCTTATCAGCTTCTGACAAATCTAGTATTTATTTATCCAAGTTTTGCAACTTTTCAAGCTTCAACTTTAAAATTTGAAATTTGGTTTTTGCTCCAAGATTAGCATCAAAATATTCTTTAGTGATATCTTCATAGTTGTAATTTGCACAATAAAATAATATCTTATTTCTATGTACAACTTAAATATATTTTCCATGTTTCCACAAATCCTGCCCTAGATGCCAATATTTTATAAGAAGTCATAAATGACTTCTGCTACATCATTTACCTGTAAAGTAGTGAGAAATAACTCTGTTTAATAACAAAACATAAGTTTATTTTACAACATAGTAGGTTCCAAAAGAGTACTGTTTACATTCCACTCATTAAAGAAAACACTGCCAATCCATGATAGCTAAAAACAAGTAAAAATGAAGATATGGCTTATCAGTAGCTAACGGCAATAAAGAAGGATGTAAGCAATTGTGTGCTTTCTGTATTTTTGATTATCTCCTTCAGGAAAGCATATTGTACTTCTAATAATTCTTTGATCTATTTATACTTGAACTGCAGAAAACATTATAGATAAGATTAAGATGGTAAATGCCAATATTGAGTACATGCCTCATCATACAGCATAGGTACAGGTGTCTGAAACATAAAGGTTCAGTACAAATAAAGCTCTGTGCTATTTGCACCCAAGCCTAGATTTGCTTTCTAGAGCAATGTTAGCAATGTGGAGAGGACTAATGATACAACATTATTTTTATGTTATACATAAAAGAGGCAATTGTGATAAGGCTATTTGGATGGTTTAGAGAGATATCCATTTGGATGGATCCATGTATGCACTAATCTCTGTCGGGGGGGGGTGAATATTAAATAATTCAACTATAAGATTTTGGTCCTATGTGTGTAACTCTATGTAATTTCACTGGGAAGTAATTTCCTTGTAAAGTAAATTTAAACTGAGCTTAGTAGACTGAATTATATCATCAGAAGGGGGCTATCATGTACATGCCTTAATTATCTGAATTGCTTTATTTTAATCCTGAAAATGTGTGTGATGCAAGCATTTTGATGTCTTTGGCATCAAAATAACATCAAATCTTTGTCTTTGAAACCTCTGGTTTTATAGAGTGTTCTTAATTCAGAATTAGAAGAAAATTAGAAATGAATGTTCATTTTCTAGTTTGTCAGTCAGAGAGTTACATAACAAATTATTTTGGGGGGGAGCAAAGTTTAAACTGCTACCCAGTGGTAACAGTTATTTGTAATCTAATAATTGCAATTTTAACTTTTCTCACTTTTATACTGCTTGGTTTCATTGTGATTTCTGCTCATCTAGTTTTCCTTATAGATTTATTTTCAATACATACTGACATGGATGGTTTAGTAATTAACTAAGCTATCTGCTAATAATGGATTGAGGATTGAATATATGGTTATATACTGTAATATCTTAATGAATGTGGGGCTATTAAAGTATTAAGTTGAAAGTCTTTGTGAGAAGTTGATGTTTAAGAAAGAGGGTATGATACATTCAGGCTCTTTTACTCTAATGTTCGTAATGTAAATTTGAATGGAATTGATCAAATACACACTGTCACCAATGATGCTCAAAGCATTTGCTTGTAATATATGCATTTTCATTTGTGCATGTTTAAGACCATTCTGGTTGTTCAAGAAGTCATGGAGACTTCTAGTAAATACAGTGAAACTTTCATGATTTTCTACTATTTCTGAAAATGTAATGAAACTGGTACTGATAACTGTAATAATATTCAATTGAAAATGAATTAAGATCCTCTAGGTTGACATCCAAAACCACATTTAAACTTAAGTAACACTTCACGTTTAAATATAAGTAAAAGTAATACTTGTGTTTAAATGTGGTTTTAGCATGTCAACCTAAAACATTTAATTTTGTTCTTAACTTCATTCTAATTGCATATGCTTTTTATTCTTCAATATGTGCCTTTTATTCTTCAATATGTTTGGCTTTCAAAAAGACCACAGTACAACACTACAAATCTGAAATGTAGTAGAAACAATAATTGGAGCCTTCACTAAAAAATGCAGCATCGCAACATGTTTTTGGGACTTAAAAAAGTATTTTTATAAAATTTGGCATGAAGACTTGATATATAAATTAACTATGATCAAGCTTCTTGACAAAATGACCTATCTCCTAAAATTGTACCTGAAATGCCATACAATTTAAGTAAGCATTGGCAGCGCACCTTTAAAAAAAGAAATATATAGAGGAATGAGTACCATGAGGCTTGATCTTCAATCAGGCATCAAACTTACAATTTGGTCTAAACATCATAGAACACTAGTGCAGATTATGGAAAGTTAAATTAAATTCCAAAAAGTATTGTGTAATACTCTTCGGAGATACTGCAAAAGTCAACCGTAATCTACTTTTAGATAATCATTTACTCCCAATGATGGACTCAATGTTTGGGAGTCATCTTGAATAAGCAGCTGAATATGTCATGTATGTACTAAGAAAACGAATTCTGCCTATATGGCAATATATAAACTAAGAGGATAAAAATCAAAACTTCACATACAAGTAAAGAGAACTTTTTAAGATTCGTATCCATGATATTCCCAATATTATTTTACAGAGTTCCAGTTTGGATCATAGTGCCAAGACTTGCAGAAAGAATATCTGGAACTTCCAAAATTAAGTTCTCCTTTCCATCACCTGTGAAATTTAGATATCCATGAAGATCTCGACTTACTGCATACACAAGACGCATGCTAATGAGAATTTTTTCAACAATTTTTTCGAGTAATGAACTCAAATTACTCATACCTAGCAAAGCTGGCTTATACAATCTTACACTAAAGCAGTCATTCAAGAGATCTCACATGATTTTACGTAGTGCATCTTATTAGGCCTGTTCAGTTAATCTCAGTTCTCGATAAACTACAAAGCAATTAAAGACTTTGTATTTCCTGGCAAAGCAGGAAAACAACTTTACTGTATTATTTTACTAGTTTGTACATAGCTTGTAAATATATTTTCTTCATTTAATGCATTTTCTGTAACTTATTGTTATCCAACTTTTAGCAATTTTAGTATTATTATATCAGCATTCGATCACCCAGTTTGCTTAAATTTGTATAACATGCACTCTCCACTGCTCCTGTGCTGTAGTACCCAAGTCACTCATTTTTCATTTCAAGCACTGCCACAGAAAAGTTATTCTTCCAATTCTGCTTGCACTTGCTGTCAATAATTCACCAGCTGCAACCAACCCTATTCCTTTGCCATCTTATGGCAGTGCAACTTAGCAGTTATTAAGTAAACATGGCCACTTGCCTATGAACAAATCTATCTACAAATCAGAGCCCACAATGGTCAAAAACTTTAGTGTCATCACAGTCCCCTTTTGCTTCTGAAGAAGAGGAACCTGTGTCTGATCGAAATCGATAAGCGTTTTGTTCAAAATATATGCCAAAATAGTGTTGCTGTTTTGTCTTAATTTTGAGTTTTTACATTGGTATGTTTCTCTTCTAGTTTGAATTTTCTGTAGATATATTTAACTTATGCAGTGAGGAGGAGATATTTTTATTTAGAAAAAAATCCTCTTAAAGGAGCTAAGATTACCTGAAATCGCATAATATCATCTAACTATTACTTCATTTATAAAGTAATAAGCCTACCACTTTATCTAAATTAATTGTGTTAAAAATTGAGAGAATTAATTAATGGATAATTAATTAACAGGAGGAGGAACATGAGAATTATTTTTGACAACTAGAGATAGAAATAAATATATATTTACGTACCTAAACTTGTATTGGTGAAATTCATAAATGAATTTGACATAATTGGTATTTGAAATCCAGTTATTCAACATTACTTTTTGCCGTTATTTCAGTTAAAGGTTTTGTAATTGCATTTCTATATGCATATGGTGTGCATGTAAATTTTATTTAAACTTCATTTGTGGAATTATATAGTCTGTTTCTATAATGTTAGTCCCTTTTTTATATATACATATTCTGTTATTCGAGATACATACTGTGTCATTTAGTATCAGTTTTTAATTGCTTTTATTACTTTGAATCAATGTTTATATGTATCTATTTAATCATTGTTTATTATTTAGATACTCGTAGTTCTACTTCCAAACCAAAACCAAAGAAAAGACGAAGTGAAGAGGAGGAACCTTATATTTTAAAAGTGAGTTGTAAAATATTCCTACTGAAATATTATTAGTAATAATTTAAATTTCTTAACATTTGAATCTTTTACGTGTGGACCAATATGCTTGGTCAGATTTTATTTGCTTCAGGAAATCATGATGATCAGTTGTATTAAAAGCATTGATAGTGTTATATTATGTTTATCTCACACTTCTTGGGAGATAATATAGGGTTTTAATGAAAGTTTCCCACTACTGCAAATGTCTGCTCACATAGTTCACATTGGCGTGTTTTATCATATTTTGTGAAATGATTTTTGGCATTAGAAGAAAGAACCTTGCTTTAGAACACTGCATTGTGAAATTAAAAGAAAAAAAATTATATATTGTTATCATTAAGTACAAGGGGTCTGAAATGGAACTATCACGCTGTCAGATTAGAACCATCATTTACTTCCAGCTCTATTGCAAAAAGTCAGCTACAGAATGTCACCAAATCATGTGTTCAGCTTTAGGTACTAATGTTGTATCATATGACACTGTGAAGGTTTGGTACCAAAAGCTCAAAAACAAGGACTATGACATTCAAGAAGCAGAGCACTGTAAGCAGCCTACTAATGTTGATGAGGCCTACCTGTGAGAGCTTTTGTGGAAGAAGATCAGTATGCAACCCTTCGAGAGCTTACTAAGGAGTTAGACGTTAGTGCCATGTCCATTAGTCATGCTATGCATTGCATAAACTTGATGTACGAGTTCAGTCGCTAGGTGCCTCTTCAGCTAACAGATAAGGACCGACATGTTCGAGCCTGCACAAATCTGCTTGGATATCAAGACAAGGACAAATTCTGGACCGGATTGTTACTTGTGATGAAAAGGGGATTTACTTCACCAACACAGGACAAAAAGGGGGTTGGTTTGCACCCGGTGAGCCCATCAACAGTGTCCCAAAGTGCAATTTGACTAACAAAAAGATCATGCTTTGTGTCTGGTGGAATTGCCATGGTATTATCCACAAAGAGTATCTGGAAAAAAGTAAAACCCTTGACAGTAAGTTGCTAGTCCATGTTATGATACTGCTATCAAGGAAAAATGTCAGACTAATTTCCGAGCAAAAAGTTAATGTTCCATTAAAATAATGCAAGACCATGTGTGTCTGCATTCACCAGCTGGACTCTATATGGATTCGAATGGGATCTTTTGCTACACTTACTATATAGCCTCGACATCGCTCCTTTGGTCTTCTACCTTTTTTCACACCTGCAGCTACAACTTGCTGGTGCTATCTTCTGTTTTGCACAAGACATCCAGAATGAAGATCTATTTTTGGACTCGCAGCCACCAAGTTTCTGGGGTGAAGGCTTTGAAAAACTACCAAAACTTTTGGCAGAAAATCATAGATTTGGGTAGTGAATACTACCTACACTAAAGGTACTGCTTTCATGTTCTCCCCCCTCTAACTTTAATGAGAATGTTTTTTAGCAGTAAACTTTCATTACAACCAGATATGTCATGCTTCTAGTGCTTCATTTTTTCCATATTTCATGTAGGAATACAAGCTATCCCAAATTTTTATATATAGGTAAAGTGTTGGTTTTCCTTCAAAATGAATGATCCAGTCCAGAGGCTTAATCCCAATGTCTACAGAAATTTAAATATTTTTGATTTTGTACCACTGTTAAATTGAAAAATATTTTAACAAAAGTAAAATTTGAACGATTTGTTTACATTTTGCACGAAACTTTTAAAAAAAGTCTGTGTTTTACTGTGTTTGTTCAAATTTTATTCCAGAATGGGTAATGGAAGTAATTAAAACATTTTCTGAAATATATAAAGACAGGCAGTGCTGCTGCAGTTGTAAAAATTGGATAAATTAGTTTGCAAGTAATGTCTCATAACACATGGCATCACTTAATAAAGAAAATTGCCTTGTATTAGCTCTTAGTAGCTTTACCTATTAGGTACAAATGAGCAGTTTCATTTATTGTTTAAACTTCCTTGAGTAACAGTATTCATTAAACATGAACATTAAATCTGAGTTATACTTAAATAGCAGTCAATAATAGGAAGTTCTGACTGCATAAGGAACTGAATATTTGTCCAAAAGTTGTTGACAATTCATTCCAAAAGGCAATGGGGGGGGACTCAAAGCATGTACCTCCACAATTAGACCTAAAAAGAGAATTCCTGTCATGATAATCTTAAATTGCTCTATAATAAAAAAACAATGGAGTATTAAATTCAGATTTAACACCATTCAGTTTTTTAGTTGTTTCTAAAATTGAAAAAGATTGCAGTTTTCATTTGATATTGAAGTTGGCTTTACTAGAATGATTAAAAAGCAAACTACAAACTTTTGTCATAACTAGGATAAGAAGAGAAATCCAATGTTTGAGAAAATATGTAATGTTTAAGAGAAATTAGTTTCCCTCATTTTCATACCACTTCCATTTTATTTTATGATAAACATATCTGATAAAATTGTCATTTATCCTGCATAGGATATGAAACATTGCTTAAAAAACTACATATTTAAACTACATATTTTACATTTTTTATCTTATTTTACTCTGTCATTCAAAAGGATTGTTGAATGGGATTCCATACTGACCATAATTATCTTTGTTTTAGGTTTATGATAAAGAATGCTTTGATTTCTTAAAAGAGATGAAAAGATACTTTGAAATTGTTAAACAGATGAAGTATTTTGCAATTCCAAAGCCATTGGCTGAAGTTGACTTCAAAGCTTTTATATTACGGTATGTTTTAGAATCTTTTAAGAAATGTCCAGTAATGAGGATTAAATTCTTAAGGTTTTGCATATGTTGGGATAATCTGTGCTTATCATGAATAAACGTGATGAATAACAGTAATAAAATTAAATTGGGTATTTACAAATACAAATTAGTGCCTATTAAAACTCATTGAAGAACACAAATTTGAAATTAGATGTAATTCTTTTATCAGTGCTCATCACAGTTTTTATATTAAAAGTGTTAACTTTCTGTTGTAGAATTTCTGAAAGTGTGTGTAGTCTATAAATAAAATTTCATTTGATATAAGGAAATGCTTAATTTGAAACTTTGTTTGGGGGAGGGAGGGGTAGATATTGTGATAAAAATAGATAAAATGTCAGTTTGTGTGATCATGAATTCAACTATTTTTTTACTTGCTCTTTATGTGATTTCTAATTAGAAAAACATGACGAAAAGTCAAAGTGGATAAAGTTTGAAAAAATTGTCTTAAACTCTTAGCTAAGAAGGGATGCTTTTGTGGTTACATAGATGCATTTATGATGTGTATATGCGTCCGATCTGTAACGTGAATATAGAAGAGGTGTCGTTTTGCTACAGAAATATGCTTCCTTGAGCAAATAAAACTCTAGTGCTTTGATATAATTAATCAACTAATGAATGTATAAATAAAACTCTAGTGCTTTGATATAATTATATTATTTTATGAATGTATATTGTGAAGGTGTTAAATTCAATGTAACCTTAACAAAATAGTAAAAATATATTGAAGAATAATGATCTAGAATAATAATGAATAATAGATAATATCTTGTCCATAAATTATATCAGTTTAATCAGTAAATTACAAATGATTTCTGTATTTCATCTTTAATAAAATAATAAATAAATTTCTTTAATAAAATTTCATATTTGCCTAGCTTAGAAAGGAGAGCAGGTTTTTGTTTAAATGCCATGAATTAATTACAAACATCATGAATGTTGGAAGTAATATTGAAATTAAATTTTGTATTAAATGGCATTAGCAGATTCATAGTAGCTTCATAGAGCTTATTTAAATATTAAGTACTGTTAGTCTAAAGAAAATAAGACAATTCTATATCTTCCATTCCAGTTTGCTGATTAGCAAAATACAACTTGCATTTTTCCTGGCTCGAATAAGCAGCTTAAAATATGTAACAGATTTATATAGCTTTGCTCTAGCATATATGTTTGGACAGAATATTAGATTGTGTGTATGTATATATATAAACCAATAATTCATAATAATTTATAATAAGAAAACTTTCCGTATACCATCTCCAAGGAATATAAAATCATTGTGTGTATGTATATATATATATAAACCAATAATTCATAATAATTTATAATAAGAAAACTTTCCATATACCATCTCCAAGGAATATAAAATCAATTTAAAACCATGAAGTATGAAAAGAAAAAAATTTTTAGTCAGTGTTTTAATTAGTATTTTCTAAACCTCCTTTGCTTAAAAAACATAAAAATCTTTAATTGCAAAAATAGAAAAATCAAAAGTAAAAATTTGAAGTATTGAAAAAGTAGCTATTGTCATTGACCGCAGATTGATTGACTTATCAAGGGGAATAAACTAATTTGCCATCAGTTAACAACAATAAATTAAGAGAGAGTGTTTCGTCTTACATCCAAGTAAACATGAAATTTTTTTGTTAGGTCCAAATCATAAGTCGCAAATAATACTCAATCAAAATAAAGATATTAGTCCATTTAAGCCAAAAGAATTATATATAT
>KK118135.1:28699-55530 GCA_000611955.2 Stegodyphus mimosarum | reverse complement strand
ATATATATATATATATATGTGCTGAAAATATTTTAGAGTGGGAAAAGTATCCATTCCATTCTTCAAATATAAAATTTTATTAGTGCAAGTTGGCAGATACTGATTTGTTACTCTACTTGTTGCATAAATTCACTTTTTGGGCATTTATGAAATGTTTTTTCTTTAAAATGCATTTACATGAAATTGTTATGCTTTGTTATTGTTGTCTTCTCTTTGAAAGCAGCAAACTGTGATTTTCAGTGCCTTAAACCACTAGCTAAATGTTATTTGCTGCACATATTTTTATGAAGTTTTGACTTAGGTGATGAAAATGCACTATACAAGAGTTTTTTTTTTTTTTTTTTAATTTTATTTGATAAATAACAGTTTAGCATGTATGTTTGCCTACATGAATCTACAAAACTATTCACATTATAAAATAAAACTTAAAAGAATTAGACAAACTTAGCTTTATTAACACAAGTCATTAAATCAAATAGCAATTACCTATAATTTTACTGTTGGAACTTTTGTTTTGTTCTATAGTCTAAATTCTAAGTTAGCAAAAAATGGGTAACAAAATTGAGTGACAGTTGGTTACTTAAATTCCAATTGGCATTCCTAGTATTTTAACTTTCAAAAGAAAAATAATATTTAACATGTAATGTTATTAAAGAAAATGTTGAAGAGGAAAATTAGCATAAGGAATTGGATAAGAAAGAAATAATGAAAAAAATAATAATATATTAGCCTAAAAGAATAATTTTTAAATACATTGGATTGCTTAATGTTATCTATCATATACTTTATGCTACTTAAAATTAAAAATATAGAATTAAAGAAAAAAATTAGATGTTGTAAGTAAAGAATATTGCTATGTTTTAGTCTTAATCATAAAATAAATTTAAAATAGGTTTGCAATAAAAAATTTTTAATTTCCTTTATATATATGTAACTTTTTTTATATGTCTTAGTAAATATTTATTTTATGTATTATTTTCATACAGACCAAAAGAGCTGGGAGAAAGTTTGCTCAAAATGTTGTATTTAACATTGATATCTGTATGAAATTAATTATATGGCATCTTATTTAATTCATAAGAAACTTCTTTCAGCATCTTCAAAATAAAAAGCAGAAAACGAGTGGTGTAATATCTAAATTTTTTCAAAGTATGTTGAATATCAAAGGTTTCTTTTTTTATAATATGATATCAGATTGTAAGAAATTTAATTATAATTGCATCTGAAAACATGCTTGCAGACTTCAATTTTGATTGTGTAAAATTTTGTACAATTCATACTTTTTATATGGAAAATAAAATACATTGTTAAAATTCATTAGAGATTGCATTCTTCTGTACCAACCTTAATCATTTACCTGTAATATGTAAAGCTAACAGAAATTAACATAGGGCAGTAACTTTACTGCCTTATGGAACCTCCATTACACCACAAAGCAAATTAAATATTTCACCATGCAGCTTCTGCTTCACATCAAAGAGATATGTATAATAATTAACACTCAACACCCAAGTTAAAATACAAATTTTACCTTGGTTAGCATTACATTTTAGTCAATCACACACAACATTTGTATTAAATGTGATGCAAGGAGGAGGGTACTTTAACTTCCTTAACTGGTTCTGTAAAATGAGTTTCAGAAGTGATGATACAAGGCTTATTAAAGAAGAGCAAGCAAATTTTATAATAAACTGAAGAGTGATTGATATCAACCAATATTCCGGACAGGATGATTACTATTGGTGTATCTTAATTTAACCTCTGTGGGTTAACTAATCTGGCATAAATAACATAGCAAAATCCAAGCATGAAATTATTTGTACCATGACAGGGTGTGAAGTGAAAAGGTATTTAGCATGGTATTTATTGTTATTATAGCTATACAAACAGACAGCAAATTACATAATGATAAGGTTTTGTCTTGAGACTAATTTGAGATGCTTTAACTAACTAATTCATTATTTCTTGATTTGGGGATCATTCGTTTCTTACCAATGATAGAAAAATTGGAGCACTGAATTTTTTTTTTTTTTTTTTAAAGTACAATCCTGTACAAATTCTACCTGAGTATGAAAATCTCTGGCCAACATTAAGTTCTATGATTGTACTGGACATTCAATGATGGAAGATGTTTAGAAAAATAATTTTTGATATATAATAATGCAGGAAAATATCATAAACAACAAATGAAGAATATGTACCCACATTATAACATGAAATTTTGCTATAATTTCCGAATACACATTTAATTTGATGAGATCAGCCATTTTAAATCGGTCTGCTTGCTTTTCTTCTTCCTATACATTCGAAACGTTTCTATCAACACTACCAGCTATATAAATATTAAATTAACAGTCACAAGGAATAAGTAAGTAAGCAAGGGGGAAAAAATAAGACTAAAAAAGAAATGAATGCATATCTCAGGAATTTCGTTGATTTTATAATGTACTGTTATGAAATGTCCCAGGTGTGGTAAGATAGCTTCCCTGCAAAGCAGGTTTAGCACATCTGGTGAGAAATCGTCCATTTGGCAATATGCTATAGATGGATGGAGAATGTTCTGGGACGAATTCTTCCTGGTTTAGCCCAGAATGTTCCCGAACACAAGCCAAAAGCTATATAAACCCTGCTGGTAAGAGTAGCATTTCGTCTAGCGAGTTGATAGTCGGTAAGCGAGTGTCTCGTAGTCTATTGTATCGAGAGAATCTCTTAGTATATCGCGAGTTAGTGAATCATCAAGTTTTATCTTAAGAGTGTGTTGAGCTTCGAGTACGACCGAACTGAGTTGGGAGCTGTACTCTGGTGCTTTGTCGTGAAGCTGTCTCCATCATTATAGCCTGGAGGCTGTGTCGTTGTTTGTCTCAACATGTTTATAGTTATCCTTTGACGACTGTAAACATGATTTTAGAGTCATCTTGAAAAATACTGGCTAATAAAGTGTGTTTTGATACTCGTTAATCACTCCAAATCCGCGTACGCAAGAACAACAACAAAAAAGGTAACAGTGCTTTTATCATGGCCTATCACAGAAGTTGTTACTGATGCTGCTAATGAGAATGAACTTTTTTTTTTAATTTAGTTCCCTAAAATTTACTTTATTTGTAATATTTTAATATATTCTTTTATCAATTTTTTACTTTATTTAAATATAATACTAATACATTCTTTATAAGGCAAGTCATCTGCTCTATGTTAACAATTTTGTATATCTTCATCTGAATAATAAACTAATTTAAAAATAAAATAATTTCTACATTAAACCATTATTTCATCTGAAGTTGCCATTCACTGAATATAGAAAAGATACAAATCTTTTTTTTGGAGGAGAGGAATTTTTTTAAAAAACATACTTAATTAGATTATACTCCTCTGATGCAGCTTCAAAGATAGAATGCAAGAAACAGCATGAAATCAGGATTATAGAGTAGCACTACAGTTTTACAGCTCTTGTATAAAATTTGCAAAAAGTGACATATCTATACTGATAAATTCAAATAAGATGGAAATGTAAGCTTTACAGGTTTTTAAACAAATTTATCAATATATCCATTTTTCTGCTAGATTACTTATTTAGTAAGTGGAGTATTAAATATTTCTAAAATTTAGTACAATAGAAAACTGAACTTCTTAATGTGCCATATGGTGTACAGACTGCATGAATTTTGTCTCATAGAAACACTATCCAAAGCATACGTTTCCTTTAAACTGGCATTCCAAAACTTTCATTTTAAAACTCATTTATGTATATATTCAACTCATTTTAATAAGTTAGAAAATTTTGCATGATTTTCTGTCCCTTGGGTAGAAAATATAAATCAAAATAAGTTATTATGAAAAATTTATTTCAAAATGGCAAATTTTACATGATTAGAAGGCAACAATGGGTCTAGAAATTCTGCTTCACTTCCATGGTGTAAATACTCAACTTGCTAGAAGGAAAAAAAGTTAGAAAATTAGAATGAGTAATCATTAGCATAAATAAGAACACATATTTAATATAACTGAATATATTTTTAGAAATTAAATAAAATTTCTAAACAAATCTACGTATGAGCAAGAGACTGCAAGGAGAAAACCAAAAAATTTAATGAACTTTAAAATCAACATTAATTTTATCCAAAAAATTTAATAAAATATTCTGCATATTAAAGTCAACAGCCAATTATGCATCTGATATAGTTATTGTGCCATTTGCAACCAAACTACTTTTCTTTTACATTGAATATAATATCTGCATTCTTAACACACAAATGAGTGGAGAATCACCAATTGTAAGTCCAACTTTGCTATTTTCATAATGAATTTTTTTGCTGAGTATCAAACAAAATGGGTATTTCCAAAGTTTTCAATTAAAACATTTAACTTATATCAAGTTAGAATTTGAAACAGTCTGTTGACGAAAAAATTTCTCAAATCTTTTTGAAGATTTTTACATTGCATCCTTAGAAAAAACAAATTGTAACTAATAATCCAGCTCACATTTTCTCAATTCTAATGCATTAATTCAGTTATTTAAAATTCAATTTGATCTCAGCCCATGTTAATTATGTTGGAAAAGGTAAATTATTATTTTTAACACAAAAACCTGGGAAAAGTCTTAGTTTAAAACTATTCTGCTTTTTCAAATAGCAATTTTTCCACAGCATACAACTGTCACATGCCGCATATTTTATTCTTTCCAGAGGCGTACATAGGAGTTTAAAACGAAAAAAAAAAATCAGTAATTCTATTTTTCAGATTGATACTTTATTCTTCATTGCAAGCAAAAACTTTTTATATTGTACTTGTAATGATACTTTATTCTTCATTACAATCAAAAGCTTTTTATATTGTGCTTCTAAAGATTATTTTGTCATTTTTCAATTTGTTTACTTCTACTAAAATTAGTTGACAATAATAAACATGGGGGTGGGAGGAAACTAGAAAATATTTGCTTTTCTATGTGAAAAATGAATGTAGGTTGAATCATACAATAGTTTCAATTTGTATATCGTAGAAAAATATGGTACTCTTCTATTATCGGGACCAGATTCAAGAATTTATATATTGTATGCATGTATGTATGTACATATGTGTGTGCATGCATATATACACACACATACATATATACATTTCTGAATCCAGTCCGGATAACAGAAGAGTAGTATATAAATATACTTTATAGATATCACTTATAATAAGAAAACTTTCCATATGCCATCTTCAAGGTACAAAAATTCAATTTCAAACCATGAATTATGAAAGAAAAAAATACACCTGAATACAGAAAGGAAAAATTTTAATTATTTACTTATATGTAATCTTATTAATTACAGAAAATATGTGAATAAATATTAAATTATAACTTTTGAACTGCCTTGAATTGTAACATGCAGTTTCTGCTGTCATGATGTTTGGCCATTCTTACTATATTGCGGTCAGAAATAAAACTAAATTTGAAACAAAATGCACCTGCATTTCTTATTAAGGTGTTAAACATGTAAATGACACACAGTATAATAATTTTTTAGCGTTCTGTTTTACTCATATTAAAAGCAGTAGTACAGAATAATAGACATTTGAATTACCCAAAAAATTATTTTATTACATAACTTAAAATTTATAAAATTTTAATTCTGATTCTCTACTGATGTAAATGCAATAGTGTGTACTCGCGTGAGTTTTCATTATTAAAATTAGCAAATAAGAATTTTCATTTGTTTATCAAGTGAAAAACAAAGACATATCGCCAGCTACATTACTTAAATTCACCTGAAGCTCAGTCCTAGTTAACCTAGTTCTTTGTTTCTAACAGAAGTCATAATTTCATCTGAAGTCTCACATGAGATAATTACAATTACACTGAGTTCCAGTATTAACAGAAAATTTGGATATTTGTGCTGCTTTTCTTTTAAAAAGCTAGTAATACTGATACAGGAAATGGAACAGATGTTTCATTTTTTCTGGGAAGAGAAAAATACATTTGAAACCTTGAATAGTTAGGGAAGGGACATGCAATATCATTACATAATCCTTCAAAGGAAAGAATTTTTAAGCATTACACCCATCTGGGTTAGAATATTTTAAATGTTTTTGAAGTAAAAATAGAGGAATAATTTTATCTGACCCTAAAGTAATATTTTCAAAATAGTCTCAAAACTCTTCTTGCTTCCATTAATTTACTCACTCCAACTTCCTCGGTTATTTCATTTAATTTACTCACTCCAACTTCCTCGGTTACTTCATTTAATTTGTACAGTATATTTATTTTACTATTTATTATTAATTATCTTTCTTTGTCAGTAATCAGGATTCGTACACATTTCTGCAGATGGAAATTAAGAACATAAAAGTTCTCAATGAAAAAAAATTAAGGACCTATCAGCAAATGGGAATTAAATAAATTAATGCAATGATTTATACCTAGACTTCACTTTTCTAATACCACTACCCCTAACAATTCTATAACTGCAAAAAGCCAGAAATACTTCTAAAAAAATCAGAGGAGGCAAAAAATGTAAAATTAATTTTATACAAACGACTGATGTATATTCTGAGAATTCTGAATTTTCTGTGACAATTACATGGGAAAAACACTTATCATGAAAAAATTAAAAGGCATTTTTAATTTATTTGCTAAGAACTCTTTTCTAAATTGTGCTTTATAGCATTTATTACCTTCTTTATTTTTCAGATTCAAAATATTCTATAACAAGTCGCCAAAATGGAAAATGTCACTTTATATAATATGACAGTGAAAAATAAAAATGCTTTATTTTAATGTTATTTCTTAAATATAATTTCAATATATTACCGTTATTTTAATGAAATTTATCAATATCATAATGTTTTAAAGGAAAATCGCCGAAAAATTCCCAGATTTCCGAAGTGAAAATTTTCTATAGAAACTGATCTTAAAATAGCCAAAATGTTGATACGTCGCCAAATTTAGAACCGTTTAATAGAAAAAGTCACATCCCAAAGGCAAAACGTTGTGTAACAGCCCACCAGCGGCCGAGCGCTTCATTAGAAAAATGCAATAATTTCGAAATGCTTATGTTTTGACTTCTTGCCCAGAACTTCCAACTTATAAATATACCGCCGGAACTATTATAAATTCGTGTAATTTTGCCGGCTCCTTGATAAATAAGCCGTAAGGCGCATGATAATATACACTGGTGTACAAAAATTAAGGACGAGACGGTTTTTTCAATATAACTTTGTACAAAAGCTTTCCAAATCAACACATTTAATACCGTATGATCCCCAATACGTAAGGACATGAGTAATGTAAGCAACACTTACTAAAAGAGAAATCAGAGGGATAAAAAGAAGCTTTATTAAAAAAGTAGCATGGAGCGCAATGCGACTGAAGGCCGAAACATCCCTGTGATGGGTGTCCAGCAAGAAACATCCGGTCTTTAATAGGGGATATGATCTCCCCTGACTGCTAGGCAGGTTTCACATCATTTGTGCATGCTGGATATGTGGTTGTTAATGAGCTGTTGAGACACTGCTGCTCGTTCCTCTTGTAGCACCAATCGCAGTTTCGGAATCGTTACTGGCGATAAGTTACGTGCTGCCACGGGTCTCCCTAGTAAGTTCCGTACATGCTTGACGGGATTTAGATCCAGAGACCTTGCCGACCAATCCATGTGTTCAATATCTTCACTCTCCAACAGCTCTTCGACAGTAACTGTGCGATGAGGTGGAGCGTTGTCGTCCATGAAGAGGAACTGAGGACCCATAGCCCTTGTGAAAAGACGCATGTAAGGAAGAAGAACCTCGTTACAATAGCAGTCCCAGGTGACGAACCTCCTTGGGAGATATGAAGGTCGGTCCGGCTACCAAGCATTATGTCTGCTCGAACGAGAACTCCGCGACCTCCAAAACAGTCCCTTTTGATGATGTTGAAGGGGTTATTGCGTGTTCCCCGCTCTGTCCAGATGTGTATGTGTCTAGAATCGCAACTCAGACTAAATCTGCTCTCATCTGTAAAGAGTACTCGTCCCCATTCATTGTCTCTCCAATTCCGGTGTTCCCGGCACCACAGAGAACGCCTTCTCCGATGGGCAGGCGTTAGAGGTACACACCGTACAGGGCGTCGTGCAAACAGACCACCACCGTGCAGTCTTCTGGCCACGGTAAAACGCGATATCGGTCGTCCAGTCGCCTGTGTCGTGTGTCTAGCGATTTCTCCCGCTGTCTGCCGCCTGTTTCTTCTGGCCTGTAAGGCAATATACCGGTCATCTGCGGGTGTGGTTCCTCGTGGACGACCACTACTAAACCCCCGGATAGCTGTTCCTGTAGTTTGAAATTGTCTCGAAAGTCGTGAAACGATGCTGTGAGCAATTCCGAACTCTGCAGCCACACTTGTCACACTGCGGCCTTCCTCCAACTTCCCAATGATTCGACCTCGGGTAAAAGCATCCAGATGTCGTCTAACAGATTGATTATTCGCCATTTCTCGCTGAGGCAGCAACTCGGTGTGATTTTAACTGCTATACGGCGTGCAATCTCTTTGCCAGAAATACTGATCTTACACCGACAACATGCTTTATACTACTCAGACACTCCCCCATTACGTCTACCTGCATATCTGCGCATGTGCTACCGTACATCACATTACTTAATCTCCTGATTGGTCTTTCTGTCCGCTCTGCCTCTTCGTTCAGTTGATATGCTAATTTTTCAACTTCGTCCTTAATTTTTGCACACCAGTGTATAGTTCCTGACGTGGTAATCTCACGAAGGAGAAAACGGAGTCTAGGAAGAAGGGGGTGGCCAAGAAGACGGAGATCAGAGAATCAATCTGAGAGATGAATGAACTAGTATCTGGACTGCTGGGGTGGAAAAGACAAAGCGAAACATCTTGCAACATAACTGAAAATAACATTTCATAATACAATATCAAGCCCAGTAACTTGAATATCTCAGCATTTGCATTAGAAATAAAAACAAATTATAACCTATGAGCCCATTCAAAAGGTAATCATATTTGTAAGTGAATCGCCAAAAATATTCCTCCAAAATGCTAATTCACAACTTAAAATGGCAGTCATAAAAACAGACAGAAATTTTGGAAGGAAATTTAGGACCTTCTGCCGATTTTGGCTGAAATTAAGGCCTTTTAAGGACCCAAAATCGATTCCAAAAAACCTAAGGACTCTTACTGTACGAAACCCGTGTGTATCTTTTGGCAAATCTGAATTGTTCTTTTAATGAGATGTAATTTCAGATTAAAATTATTCACAATATATTAGCAATGTGTAGGTGGATTTTATAATCTACTTTCAGCAAGAACTTTAATTATCTTTCAATAAATCATTTAAAATTTTCCCTTTGATTTCTGAATTATTTACTAATTTTGAAAACCGAAAATATTTTGATTTAATTTCACTGATAAACATGGTTTAGATATCTCATTTTTACTGCTTCTCTTATACGGTATTTCTCCTGCTTTCTTCGCATGCCTTCGTGGTGTAGTGGTCAGCAAGCTGGTCGCGTATTCCAGAGGTCCGTGGTTCGAGTCCCGGCGAAGGCGTTGCTCATTTTTCACATCTTCTGCTTCGAAATAACCTAATGTCTCTATACTCTATCTATGTAAAAATTCTTAGCAAATTTTGTTTATTTGCCTTCTATGAGACAGTTACTCTCACTATGTGATAGAATTGTACAAAAAGTGAAAATATAATTTAAACTAAATAAAAAAAATAAATATGTTCTTGTGACCAACATTACAATTTCCCATTTTGCTTCCCCCCTTTTTTAGAAATATTTTTCTGTATTGTTCTTTTAATGAGGTGTAATTTCAGATTAAAATTATTCACACTATACACTGGTTATCATTAATTAAAGAAAAATCACAAAAATAACGATTACTCAAAGTTACATGTAGAACTTAACGAAACTGACCCACAGTATACAAAACATAAGGTATAAAATAACATGAAAAAAAATTACCAGACAATTATGGTGCTATAGAAATTAGCATATATATAAAATGAACAAGTCAGATGTGTCAGTTTCGTATGGGAAAATTGCCTTCAATATGGAGTACGATCTCCCCTAGAAGCAATACAACACATACAACAATGTGTGATGCAATTATGCAGTCTATCAGTTTTGTAGAAAGTGTGAGCTATTGCTCTTGCAAGGAAATTGCAAGCGTGGCAAGGCTTTGAAGAGGAAGACTGAAAGCAGCTTTACATCTTCCTAAAGCTTCCCAAACATGTTCGATAGGATTCGGGTCTCGCGATCGAGCTGGCTACTCTGCACTAAACTGTTTGCTACTGAATATCCACGATGCAAGCCCTCTGCGGTCTAGCACTGTCATCTTGTAGCAGGAAATTATCACCTGTTACCCGTCATAAGGCACGCACATAAGTATCAACGACGTATTCTCTTTAGGCCTGAGAATTCATGGTTCCACATGGAAAGACACGGAGGTCTGTGCATCCAACCACAGAGATACCACCCCAAACCCAGACATTAGCCCCGCATCCTCCGCACAAGAGCAGATTCGACCAGTGGCGAAAACCGGTTCTTCCAACGTGTCCCATTCACATGGCGAACAAGCATTAACTGCTTCTCGGAATGGAGGAGGAACCTGACAGAATTTTCCTACCTCTCAGGGGCAGGGCAAATGGATCGATTTCCGATACTGCACTGCGAGATTGCGCGGTTCACTTAATTTTAGTAAGCAACATGGCTGACGTGCAATCGACTGCTCGCTGGACTGTCAGCGAAACAGTCGCTTTGATAGATGTCTGCGGATGTGATAGCATCCTCCCAAAAATAGATGGAACTGTACAAGATACGGATATTTATAAACAAGTATAGACAACATTATCTGATGCTGGATAATTTAGAAATATCATTGAAATTAAAACTAAAGTCAAGGAGCTCAGACGCGCATATCGGTTCAAAGCGACAAGGGGCTCGGTAACTTTTGAATGATTTTTTTTAAAAAATTATTTAGGAACTTTCATCTAATTTTTATGAATATTATAAAAAGTTTTTTGTACGACAAAATTATTTTAATTTTTAACAAAGAAATAGTGTTTTAATAAAAATTTAACAATTAAAATGTCTTTCTTCTCCTACAATTTTCAGTGTTCCCCCCAGATTTTTTTATTGTATTTATTATTTTTAATAACTTCAAGGACTGATTTTGCAATTAATGCATTAGTTTCTGAGAAAAAAAGTAAAAACACTTTTCCATGTAAAATCTTTAAAACAAATATGATCTCCGTCACATTTTCATTTCAAATAATTTTTCTTTTCAGTATTTTGCAAAACCCATCCTTGTTTCTATAAAGTATATAATTTTAAATAAGCAGTAAAAATATCAAATAATTTAGTCCATACCTGTATATGTTTTAGGACTTAAAGTAAAAGAATTTATAGAAAAAATTAAAACTGAGAAAATGCAGTTTAAAGAATACAAACTGTCTAAATAGTCATTAAATCATTTCAAACTTCCTAAAAATTTTATTACTGAATTTCAGTTCATAAATATATGTAAAAGTTTAGTGCTATTTATACATTTGGTTAATATAAATATAAATTACAAGCCTTTATTTAAAACCTTATTTGGCCAGAAAGATTGCAAAAAAATCATAAAACGCAAGTAGAATTTTTCTTTATGTGTTTTTGTTTTGTGAAACACGTTCAAAACAATTTTAATACATGAATTAATTATAATATTGTTGCATGCGTACAGGTTTGTAATAGATTGATAATAGTTCGTAAATGATTGTCATTGCACACAGGTTCGATAATAGTTTCCTTAAATTTATTTTATCAACCTAAACACTTCAAAGTTCTGGAATTTTCCACAGAAATACTCGTACAAGTGTTTAGAATGTCACAAAGTGTACTCAGTAGTTACGCTTCAAATTACTAAGAACGTTAAACACAACGCAGTGCAAAGCGCATCTTAAGAGAAAGCTAACTCGGAAATACCTCCGATCTCACGCTGAACTAACACCTCGCAACAATAACAAATTATATAGTGTAAATAATATCATGAAAATAGTGTTAAGTAATGAGATTATTACTTTGAAACTGATGTTTCGTAATGATTCCCAAGAAAAACCAGTATTTCCTATTCTGCTTCATTGCATATCTTTTAAAAAAGTAAAAAATCATCCATTTAATTTTATTTATAATTTTTATAAATGCGAAAAGTTTGTTTTATAACTTGTAAAAATTTCGGAAGTTTGTAACCGATATATTTTTAGATATGAAATTTTAAAATTAATAGGTGTCAAAAAGTCTAAAAATACGAGCGATTTTCAAAAATTGTCCCAAAACAAAACAAAAAACAACCAAAAAAAAAAGGTAAATTTTTTTTCCCACTATGTCTTATGGTACAAAGAGTAATGTTCTAAGATTCTCAGTTTATTTAACGCAAATACTTCTAAAAAATCGTTTCAACTTTAAAGAAGAAAAACTTGAAAAAAAAAAATCTAACCCTCTAAAAATCAAAATTGTGACTCCACATCCAAAAGCAGTATATGTGCAAAGTTTGAATTCGATTCTTATCGGGAAACAATTTAAAAATCGATGACCATCTTTTAATCATAGCGACAAGCACCAAGAGTGAGCTAAATAAAAGCCTATAAAATAATAATAATTATAATTATAAAAATTCTAATGCACGAATTTTTCAGGAACCATTACGAAAGTTCCGGTACCAATTGCGGAAGTACCGATTACGAAATTAACAACACAAACAACGTTAAAAATGTGTAAACACTATCAGAAATCAAACAATTCGCACAGTGGCGTATCTGTAAAGGGAAGGAAGACGGCGGTCTTCTGAACGGGTCCTAAAACTCCTTCTCGTCTCCTTTTTCTCCTCTTGCTAACGGCAGCTGTGCGAAGGAGCGTAGCATGTGAACGGGGCTATTGCTTCTTCTGTATGCATCTCTTTCATGGATGTTTGATGGCTGATAACGGGTTCCAGGTTCTCTTCAAATTTCGCTTTGAAGGCTAAACCTGGACTCATCCATAAAGAGAACAGCCCTCCACTGATCAGCTATCCAGTGGACATGTTGACATGTCCTTCTATGATACGATGAGAGCGGCATGCAAATAGCTGGTCGCCTTGTGTACAGACCTTCGTGAAGCCTTCCAGACATTGATACCAACCTTCCAGTGTCTACAGCAAGGGAAAATCGGAGCTGAGGTTTTATTCCTTCGCATAACAACAAACATCGGACATCAGTGCAACATCGGACATCAGTTGCATACTGCATTTTTACTCAGCAATTCTTATTTGACAACATATACAAATTTTATACGGATTGGCTTATTTTTGAAAGAATTTTCGGTAATTTTGAGACTTTTCCTTAGTTTTTGAAAACCAGTGTAATAGCAATGTCTAGTTGCTTTTTCTAAATCTACTACTATCTTCCACTGAGAACTTTAATTACTTTCAAGAATTCATTTAAAATGTTTCCTTTGAGTTCTCAATTATTTACTAATTTTGATAACAGAAAATACTTTGATTTAATTTTGGTTGGCTTTCCTTGGCTGAAGCTCCTGGATGCAGAATCTGTAGTAAAAACTTGTACAGAAGGCCTCACATTTAGCCATCTGGCTACTTCTGTCTGACTCTGTCCTGCCTCTAGTCTCCTTATAGCTCTCCACTGCAGTTTTTCAGATGCCTAGAGGTCATTGTTACAAATTTGCTATCCCAGATTTCTTATCTCAGTATCACAGCGAAATTTGTAGGCTTGCTCTGACACATGCAATTTTATGCTCCTCGCAGATGACTTATTTCGATTGCAGTGCCACTAATTTGCATACTGCATTTTTACTCCAATTCTTATTTGACAACATATACAAATTTTATACGGATTGGCTTATTTTTGAAAGAATTTTCGGTAATTTTGAGACTTTTCCTTAGTTTTTGAAAACCAGTGTAATAGCAATGTCTAGTTGCTTTTTCTAAATCTACTACTATCTTCCACTGAGAACTTTAATTACTTTCAACAATTCATTTAAAATGTTTCCTTTGAGTTCTCAATTATTTACTAATTTTGATAACAGAAAATACTTTGATTTAATTTTTCTGATAAGCATGGTTCAGATATCTCATTTTTACTGAATATTTACAATTATTGTTGAAACTGATAACAGTCCAAATCAGATGCCCTTTTTAGTCTCTTGACAAACCTAAATGTATTTGATTTTTTATCAGCTTTTTTTCTTCAGCTTCTTGCTTTACATTTTGAAAACAGGATAATTGTTTCATTTCATTTATTAATTTTACAAGATTCAATAATTGTATAATAAACAAATATTATTTTATTTTTTTAATAATTTATAAAGCACAATTTTAAACATAATAAAAATCTCTATCTAGAATATTTTTCAAAATTTTATATAAATAATATTAAATTAATTGTTCAAATTAATTGCAATCAAAAAAAAGAATTCTGAAACAGTCTGACTCTTATAAGTACAATTTATACGTGATAAGATATTTAAATAAAGCACTACTGTAATATAGCTTTTAATGAGGATATTTGTACTATAATTCTCATAGAAAATTATCATTCATTGTTTATTAGCCATGAAATATGTCTTAAAGTTGGAAAATCATCATTCACCACCTTTTAGTTCAGGTGCCATTATAGAGTTATTACGATTTTTTAAAGCAGATGTGAAAAATGTGCTATGCCCTCGACATAAATACATAATATTAATTACATAACACCTCAGGTGTAGGGCCCCAACAGGAAAAATTGTCTAGGGCCCTAAAATAAATTAATCCGTCTTTGTTGCTAACCAACCACCATGAAATAGAAGAGTCGACTGAATGGCATAGCAAATTTTCTAAATTCAGTCCATACGTAGATGATCTTCACTAGCACATTAATTACTGGAAACCTTGGATATTATTCAAAACGCGCAAATTACTGTTACAAAATTTAGAAAATAGCATCAACAAATTTATCGTTAAGCCATTTATAAGTATCAGCTTAATCTGCCTATTGATACTTTTTAAAATGGAAAGATGAAATCCTTAAGCAAATTAATACTGAATAAATAACCAGTAAAATTTCAAAGACAATTAAATTGGTCTCAACTTCTGTCAACTATTAAGAATTTAAAGTGACTATTCACTATTACCAAAATTGATAAAACAAATAATAACTTCAAAATCATATAAAAACCTTTCTACACAACAATTATTCGTAAAGAACTTTTTAATGCCAATACTTATCAATTAGCAAACGCTAAAAAACCTCTATAATTAAGAGAATTAAAGCATTTCATAAGAAACTCAAAATCTCTGTAATCCAAGGTACAACAGATTTACTAACCTGTATGCTCTTCACAAATTCCATAAAACATCAAAAAAAAAATAAATAAAAAAATACTGATTCATTGCAAATGGCAAATTATTACAAAAAAAAATCTATATTATTTTGCACTTAAAAAATTTGTAAATTAATCTTCAATGCTTACAACACAGAACATAATTATTGCTGGATCATTAATAACAACAGTCCTGTCATTAATACCGTTCAGTCTATTAACTGCTATGACTTTGAAAACTTATATACCTTGCTTCCATTAGAAGAAGGCTCACCAGCGGCCGAGCGGTTAAGACGCTGAACACTGGTAGTTCGGTCCGAGGTTCGAATCCCGCGAACGGGCTGGCTGCATGGGCGTTTTCGTGGTTTTCCCCATGTGAAACGTGTATACGAGCCAGTTCCCCTTAGAAAGTCCTCCACGAAGGCATCCCTCCCTTTAGGCAGATAGCCCTCGTGTGCTTTGCCATAATTGAATAACCCAACCCAACCCTCCATTAGAAGAAATCTATGCTACCCTCCTTAATCTGTCTAAACCCTTTCCTGCTATGCTCACAGTTATAGCTTTAATAGATGGAAAACCTTCTTTAAATGCACTATTTTTAATAACTACATTAAATTTCAAAATCAACTTTTTAAGCAAGATAGAAGAATCCCAATGGGAGTGCACATGAGTACATCCGTTTGTAATATCTTTTTATTCATTAAAAAATTTACATTCCAAAAAATGTACAGCAACACGATTTAATTTACTACCCCCATACTTACAGTTATTTAGATGATCTTATTACCTTTAATAATTTTAACAACATCAAAAATTCAGAAGTTTATCCAGGGTGCCTTAACAAAACTAATACTTTTACAAAATATAGTCGACTACCTAGATCTTCAAATAATTAACTAAAAACAGATTCTAATGTGTGACAAAACACGCAACTTCAATTTTAATACTAACAAATTAAAAAGAATTGGACTTCCAACATTTCCAAGAAAGTTATTACTAATACTACACTGGTTATCATAAATTAAGGAAAAATCACGATTACTGAAAAAGTTACATGAAGAATTTTATGAAACTTAACCCACAATATACAACACATAATAAGGTATCAAATTAGAAATTAGCACATGTATAAAATGAACAAATAGAAGGTGTCAGTTTGCTACCTTCAATATGGAATATGATCGCCTCTAGAAGCAATACAGCACATACAGCCATGTGTGATGCATTCAATTATGCGGCCTATCAGTTCCATAGGAAGCGAGAGCCATTGCTCTCGCAATGTTGCAGCGCGGCAGTTGCAAGCGTGGCAAGGGTCTGAGGGGCAGATTGAGAGCAGCTAGACGTCTCCCTAAAGTATCCCAAACGTGCTTGATAGGATTCAAGTCCGGGGATCGAGCTGGCTACTCCATGTACATAATCGTTTTCTGTTGAAGATAACCATCTACGATGCGAGCCCTGTGTGGCCTTGCGTTGCCGTCCTGTAACAGGAAAGCATCACCTATTGCCCCGGCATATGGGCGCACATAAGCATCAAGGATGTCATCTCTGTACACCTCAGCATTCACGGCTCCCCTTGGAGAGACAATGAGGTCTGTGCGTCCACCCAAAGAGATGCCATCCCAAACACAAACACTGCCTCTTCCGTATTCATCTCTTTCACGGATGTTTGACGAATGATAACAGGTTCCAGGTTCTCTCCATATCAAATAAGGCCTACTATCGCTTTCTAGACTAAACCTGGACTTATCCGTAAAGAGAACAGCGCTCCATTGATCAGGCGTCCAGTGGACATGTTGTCGTGCCCACTGCAAACGGTCCCTCCTATAACGTAACGTGAGCGGCACGCAAATGGCTGGTCGCCTCGCATACAAATCACCTTCGTGAAGCCTTCTACGCACAGTTGACATTGACAACAACCTTCCTGTGACTGCACCACGAGCATTCCTGTGCAGCAAGAAGAGTCGGAGTAGCTTTTTATTACTGCGTGCAAATGTCAAACATCGGTCATCGGCGCTCGTCGTAGCAGTTGGTCGTCCTTGGCTGAACCTCCTAGATGCCGAATCTGTGGTTTGAAATTGCCTCCAAAGTCTATGAACCACAGAAAGGGTTCACATTTAGCCATGTGTCCACTTCTGTTTTACTTTGTCCTACCTCTAGTCTCCCAATGACTCTCCATCGTAGTTCTGCAGGCAAATGATGCCTGGAGGTCATTGTTACGAATTGGCTATCTCAGATTTCTGATGTTACTATCACAGTGAAACTGTCAAACAAGTACAATCTTTTGTACAAACCTGCTCCTGGTATTGTCGATATATTCCAAATTTCTCTCAAATAGCCAAAACCTCTGACTGATTTAACCAGGAAGAAAGCACTGTGGAAGTCAGAAGTGCAATGGAACAAATCCCTTTGTCATTCAGACAGATGCTAGGAATGTAGCCATTACAACAGTACTGCTGCAGAGGGAGAAAAATGAAGAACACCCTATACATAGACTCCAACTATTACGGATTCTCCGTAGTTTCTACGGAAATTCATCAAAAACTACGAGCTACGAAAAGTATGGAAAAAAATACGGATTTTACAGAAACAAGAGCAGGAGAAGTAGTACGCAAAACGGAACCAACTAATTCATCCGATGATTGGCTGAATACTCGTGCTATCATATATCACGTGTTGAGTGCGTTTCTGGTTTTGAAGAATAGCCAATCGTAGATCAGTAACTCCAACTGTTAATGACTTGTCAATAGTTCCCCCCCCCCAAACATCTGTCTCCCAGGTTCCTCGCTGCTGCATGCGGCTGCATTGGTTAGATTACGGCGAGAGCTTAGCGTGTGTCTTGTGAACTGTGATTCAGGTCGAAGTTTTTTGTTAATAATGCTACCTCGAACGAAGACGCCAAAGTTATCAAAGCAAAAATTTAAAAATTCATATTCTTCAGAATTTCCATGCATTAAAGCATCCGAAATCTCTGTGAATCACGCACACTGCAGTGTATGCAACAAAGATTTCTCAGTTGCACATGGCGGTAAAGATGACTGTAAACGGCATGTTTTTTCTCAAAAGCATGTAGAACTTGGCACTGTAAAATCTAAAGAAATAACGAATTTCTTAATAAAAGATGATGAAACAGATCCTATAAAAGCCGAATGCTATTTGTTCGATTTTTAATTGAACATAATCTACCGCTTTCTGTTTCGGATCATTCCAAAGAGCTTTTCAAAGCAATGTTTCCGGATTCTGCCATAGCAAAAAAATTTATATATAATTGATATATTCATATGTAATGCATTCTGTAATGCTTGCTGTCTTAATAATACGTCATTCAAATGGGTTTTCTTCCGCAAAGCGCCCGGTAAATGTAAACATTGGCGATAATAGTTCAAACCTGGTAACCCGTCAGTTCAATTGCCACCTTCGCTGTTCGCATTTGCAGATTTAAACTTTTCTTCACGTATTTCTTATTATTTTTTCGGATTTTCACGTTATTTTTATGAATTTTTAACAATATTCATATAATATAATAAACATATTCATATAATTAGTGAAGTTTTCGGAGATAGATGCTTGTTCGCGGAAGAAAATCATGAGAGAGGGAATGATAATCGGAAACACGAATATTTTGATTTTTTTGCGCAATACATTTAAAAAAAAAAAAAAATAAGTATGAGAAGAACATAATTTATTACTAAAAAAAACTTTCATGTAATCAGGCAGTTGCAATTCAGTTTCTATTTAAAATGAGAATATTTGCTGATTTCATTTATGTGTTGATAATGGATTTTCATAGTTTTGGAAATACTTTTAAATTATACAATGAAGATATTACCTATAAAAGTACTTTTTGATTTTATGCTTTTATAATTTCCTTAGAAACTGCACTGTTAAACAGAAATATTTTGGAATTTTATAATATTGAAAGATATTCAAAGACAGATGCGAATTTTACTAATTTTTTCCATTAAATAGATAACTTTGTCAAGAAAAGAGTTCATTATTACAAAGATCTCATTATTAGATTATTATTTCACTTCCATTAAGCTTAATATATTGTTTTCCGTGCTTATTTTAATTTAATACAAATTTATTTTCGTATATCACGTTTAATCGGTTAATTTTACATCCATATGCTTTTATATATTGTTTTCTTTGCTAACCTGAATTTATGTCATTTATTCTTTTGATTATATGCACTAAATATCACCTTTACGCGGCTTACTTCATGTGTTTAATAACCGTACGTCCCTCAACCGTTGGTGAGCTTGGCGACTGCAACGGCGCGAACGGGTTCTTTGCCGAAGCGCCAACGGGCGCTTTGCGGAAGTGCTTTCTATTGTTAAAAAAAAATCAGACGCAATTTCGACCAAATTTAGGTCTTAATTAAAACTCTTAAAGCAGTTTTGATTGAAATAATAAATATGCAGCAAATGAAGAAATGTGTTATAAAAAAACATTCTCAAAATCAGAACTTAAGCATGCTACATATAAATCTTTGCATTCGTAAATTATAAGTATTTTGTTTAATACTTGTATGTATTATTCTTGGTTATTTAAATTTTATTTCCTTGTGGAAAGCATATTCAGAATAAAGATATATGATATATAGATTCTGATTTTTTCTATGATTAGTAGTGATTTGAAATACTTGCTTTTTTCATATATTAATAGATGTGATATACATAGTAGTGATTTGAAATACTTGCTTTTTTCATATATTAATAGATTTAGTGATATACATGCTTGAGGAGTTAAATGAAAATTTCTAATTAAATGTGCATATAATTTACAAGGTATATTTTTAATTATGCAGTTTTACATGCATATGGATTTTAAATGTAATAAAATTGATTACAATTAATTAAAAATTAATGAATAGTTAATTACAACATGCGTTACGCGCGCATTTTCAAAGTTGTAAAAATGTCGTTCGCGCGTTGACTACTGACAAGGTTTGCTGAAGGTTGGAGTCTATGCCTATAGAATATGGCAGCCACTTGCTGTCCTCCTCAGAACAAAATTACTCCACGATAAAAAAAGAAGGAATAACAGTAGCCTGGGAGTCAGCAAATTCAGATGACACTTCGAAAACCAACCTATCACCTCTGACCATCAACCAATTAAGTGGCTGATGTCTTTAAAGTCATCAACTAGTAGGTTCGCAAGATGGGCTTTACAAATCCAATCCTACAATCTGATTATCAGTTACATCCTTGGACGATTTAACTTTATTGCTGATCTATTATCTTGTCCTATTTGTGAACACTAAAGTACAGATTCTTGCCAGCTTTGTGCTGTCTCTGCCAAAATCCCCACTACTAATCCTGCAGAATTACGTCATATGCAGCTGGAAGATGATGATCTTCGAAAGATCATTGAAGCTTTGCTAATCTAGAGAAAGAAGTAGACTACGCAACTTGGACTTGAAGAGGATATATTATGAACACAGGAGTGTTGTACTGATATTCTCATGATTTGGAAGAAGAAGAAGCACAATTAGTTATACCTCAAAGAAAAGCAGAAGTCTTTAAAGAATATAATGATTCTCCCACAGCAGATCAAGGAACATCTTATAAAATAGCAAAAAGTTACTACTGGGTTAGAATGTGAATAGATATAGTAGACTATGAGACAGCTGTCTCGAATGCTGTCACTATAAAGCCTCTAATCAAAAGCCATCTTTGTTACTTTAAACTCCTGTCTATGCTCAAAGCTTTGAGGACCTTTCAATTGACCTTTTCAGTCCCCTTCCTGAAGCACCATCTGGTGAAAAATGGATTTTTATTGTGCAAGAATGTGCCAAGAAGTGGACAGAACTATTTACTTTAAAGGCAGTAATGGCCACAGAATGTGCCACAACTCTTTTGGAAAAACTCAGCCTTAAATTCGAATGACCCAGGAAAATAATACGGATAATGGTGCTCAATTTATGAGTGCTGTCATGCAACAACTACGTTATCTCTTGAATATTAATCAATGTCTTACTCCTATCACTCATAATCTAACCCAATTAAAAGAAAGAACAGAGATCTAAAACCTCATTCAGCGATACTTGTGGGTAATGACCATGAAGCATGGAAGGATAAAATGCCATTAATAAGACCTGCTTTAAACACAGCCAAGTGTGACTCAAACGGACGGTCTACTGCTTTCCTTCAATTTGCACACGCATTATGAACCTTAGATGATATAAAACATGACATAAAAGACATAATTGAGAATGATAATTTTGTTCCAGAAGTCACTCCACATTTGAAACAGTTTGCGAGAACTGTACAACAGGTACAAGAAAACGTCCAGTTACACCAAGATAAAATAGAAGTGATATGCTGATAAGAAACAACAAGAAAATCTGAAATTTATTAATGGAGATAAAAGTCTGGGTTAATCTCCACACTGTCAGCGAAGGCCCGCTAAAGAAAACTAGGAAATTCATACCTAGCGAGATGGTCCCTTAGTGATATTGACTACAAGATCTCCAATGACTTTCGATATTTCCGATCCCAACAAACCAGACAAAATTCTCAGCAAATATCATGTTTCATTCTTGAAACCACATCAAAAGGGAAGTAAGTTTCAGACTTTAGGTTAGGTAACTCCACTGGCTCCTTTGAGGAAACAGGGACACACTTAACATATAATACCCAACAAAACCGCAACCATTTTTTCAAAAGATGTTCCTGAATCTAAACCTACTCCTCATCTTGTTCTCCACCTTCTGCACAAAGTAGATAAAAGTCAGTTCCTGGCTTCTTGCCGAGACATCTACAAAGTCAAAGGGGGAGGATCTAACAGAACTATTTGACTGCAACCGAACTATTTCATCAAATGCCATCTAGCAGTGAAGGGAACGACTTACAATCAGTCAACTTCTAGCTATTTGAGGATAGGATCTTCAGTATTATGTGTCAGTAATTCTAAACTTTTAATTTTATATGTTAATTCTAAATGTTAGTTGTTTCGTTTTAGTATATGTTCTGTTCTGATGTGTATTTTCTTTGTAACTGTTCCTGTGCTGTATTAATAAATCCTAAATCCTTTTTGAGGTAGCCGGCATTTGAGTTTATAGAAGAACAGTTACAAAAGGAGTTTTCTTTCCCTCTTTCACATTCTGCTTAACAGCCAGAATAATATTGACAGGGAATAGAATGATACTCTTTGTTTTCATTTGTTAATTTCCTTCTTATGCTCTTACCGTTTATAGCATTCTCTCTACTCTCATTATTGGCACTTCAAAAATTTTACCTTTAACTGCTGTGCTGGAAAAAGCATGAGCTTCTTTACCAACATCCTTGAAATAATATATTATACTGTACAGTTTCCAGCCACAGGCCCAAATAAAATGAAGTCTGATATTTTAATTGATTATTCAATTATTTTAATTATTGATTATTTTACTATTTTATTTATTTATTTTTATTCCTCTTTCCTGATGATCTTACCCAGGGCTCAGGCATTTTTAATTCCAGAAAATAAGGCCTGAGCTGCAGTAAATTTGTATACAGCTTCCTCCTCAAACAAAGCACCTGCTTCTTTTAAACGTAATTGCGCATTTTATTACAGTTTTATTCATAGCACAGTTTTTACTTAATTAGATTTATTCAGCAACAGAAATATATTTTATCCTATTATAAATAAGATCCAGCTGCCTTAGAGCCAGTTTCCTATCCTCAGTCTTACTGTCTGTCTGCACTTTACAGTGTTACACTGCCATGTTTCCTTTAATGATGCATAGTTTCAGCACACAGACCACTTTCAAATTTTCAATAATATGAGCAATTCTGAAAAGGGCTCATAGCTTCAGTTTCATTTGCAGTAAATCTCAGAGCTGCATGAAAAAATAACAATGCACAGTGTATTAAAACAAAAGTGAATTAAAAAAAATGTACAATGTATTAAAAACAATAAAAAAAACCACAGTGGAAGTTGAAGGCATGGTTGCAAATACTTTTTTTAAAAGAAACTGAACATGTTTAATCATCCAAACATATCTGCAATATTATGGTTGTGTAATATTACAAAGGGAAAAAAATCCTCTACATTTAGTTTAAAAGAAGCGAACTTCCATACTACCTATTCAGTTCTAAACTTACCTGCTAACTTCTTCCTCACTAATGTCATCAAGTTAAGTTTAGTTGAAGAAATTACCAGCAGTACAAATAAATACACACCAATGTAGAAGTGATTAAAAAAAAAAAAAGTTAATGTTTATCTAATCAAAAACAAGCAAAATTATTAGCAAATTTTACTCTCATATTTCTCTTTATGCATTCTTTTTTTCCTCAACTTTTTTTCAGCATATGATTTAAAAGCTTCTCATTTATGGTAACAATGTATGCACAAATAGAAAAGTATTTTATGTCAATAACAAAAGCTTCTCATTTATGGTAACAATGTATGCACAAACAGGAAAGTATTTTATGGCAGTAAAAAGAATACTGTTGAACTGATAATTCCCTTCAAATACATAATATTGTTACAAACTTTGAACACATGTATATAATTTTAAAGAAATTATATGTGAAATTATAGTATCTTTTCTATAGTGCTCCATGAAATGCTTAGAAAAGGGAAGCTCTGGAAGAAAAATAAGATTACAGGAGCAAGTCTATTTTAACATTTAGGTAAAATGGTTACCATGCTAAATTGGCATGATATCGCCAAACTGATGATGGTTTTGGCAACTTATTTTTGTCACAACTTTGGTAAGAAATCAATAACAGTTACCAAACTTAGCGACATTTTGGTCTGGTCCTTGCATAACTATAATTGGTACTGTAATTGATCCCTATATTTAATTTTAATGGTATCCGGTCCTTAAATGTAACTTTAAACATACATGCCTTTCAGGATTTCGAGAAAGGCAAATCAATAGATATTTCTCGGCACCCGGGCCAAAACAATGTAAGACCGAAGAGAGCATCAGCTCTCAGTTATTGTTAGTTCAGAGCTGACTTTGAAGTTCTGAGATATATGTGAGGGCTTTGTATTTCAGATGTGCTTTGTGTTGCATTGTGTTTCGCATTCTTCATCGTTTTGACCACTGAGTGTGCTCTGTGACACTGAAAACAGCTGTACGAGTATTTTTGTAGAAAAATCTAGAACTGTAGTGTTTCTTTTGAGAAAATAAATTTTACCTGTGTGCATTCAATCCACTACAAACCCAAACCCACACAACAATTTTTGGTGTCAAAAGTGGGATTGCATGCCGGTAACAAGAGCAATAAATAAGCAACTAAGACAGACTGCTGTTACTACATTCCAAGAAAAGATGGAAGGGGCCATCAACTCCATCAAAGAGATGAAAGCAGTTCAAGAAAAGTGCAAGTGGACCAAGAGGAGATGAAAGCAGGCCAAGAAAAGATGGAAGGAGCCATCAAGTCCATTAAAGAAGATATAAAAGCAGACCAGGAATCTGTTAAGGAAGAGATAAAAGTTGTTCAAGAAAAGATGGTAAAGGCAATCGAATCAGCTCAAGAAAAGACTGACGCAGGTCAAAAGGAAATGAAAAGAGAAATTACCTATATAATAGAAAACTAATTCGAGGGTACGGAAGGCAGAATAGACATGGCTGAAAATAAAGCTGAAGAAACTGAAGTCTTTCTGTTGCTGAACCACAAATCGGAGAAGGAGTTACTGCTGTCAAGCAACAAATCAGAGAAAGAGTTTCTTCTGTCAGACAACAAATCAATGGCAGTTTCTGCACTTCAACAACAAATTGATTCTTTGCTGTCACCAAAGAAGTTGACAGATTAAAGAAAGTAAGGAAGCAGGAAATAAAATCCTGACGGTTCTAAATTTTTATCCATGCTTTCTCGACCTTCTCTAAAGCTGTCAACTTATGCTAAAAAGACCTACTTAAAAGTGTGTAAGAGTCAATTCTCTATAGTGGCTGATGCAAATGGATGGTATTTTCCAGCTAAGACCTGACACCTCACTACATCTCCTACAGCAGACACAGAGGATATCCTTGAAACGCTACCCGAAATTCTATTCGGCATGTTGGATTTGCACTTTGGCGAAGATTACTTAAAAGACTCGCAGATAGAAACACACGGAAAAATTCCAGGTGCTTGCCATGGATGTTGAAAGGCTGTCTCATGTCACCTTTTTGAATTTCACATCAGAAATAAGGAAAATCCTGTCTCTGCAATATTTCATTGATGGCATTCAGGATCTTCAGATAGCGAATGCCCTGCGAATATCAAGGATCTTAAAAGCCCTTTAGTGTGCGCCATGAAATTAGAGACAGCCCAGCAAACAACTTGTACAGACCACCACCCAATCAGAGTTGCTCAAGTCCAGAAGCCAGAGGATAAAGTACCTGCTAATCTAAACAATATAACCAGGCAAGTCAGTGTCTTGGAACTGAATAAGTGTCTTGGAACTGAATAAGAATGAGTGTCTTGGAGCTGAATAAGAGTGACAACAAACCAACCCTGAAGTGCTGGAAATGAAGTGGTGAAAGCCATGCATGAAGGAACTGCAGAACACCCCAAGATACAGAATTTAAGACTGCTCCACAGTAAGGATTCATGGAACAAATTAGTGGTCATTTCACACAGCAGAAGTTACCACATATTGAGAAACTACATTTTAAAGTGCTTCAAATATCTCCAATGTGTGGATGCAATAACGGACTTTTCATCATGAGACATATAAGTGAAGTTCCTTGCAATATGACCATCGATACACGGGTCCCAATGTTACCATCATCTGAGATAACTTGGACTTAACAACTGGAAGGTAAACTCATCTGTATGCCGCCCCTGCATTACCCTCCAGGCTGTGTCCAGTGATCAAATTGATATCACTAGAAAATTAGTTAGCATAATGTATGGAAATGTCCCTTACCATCCAACAGCATATGTAGCAAGTACAACAGACCCTGCAATACTCAGATTAGATACCACCAAGAACAGAATTTTTACTCCCTGGATCCATAACTCAAAGAGAAATTTCAGGAATGGCATAATGGAATATCCTACGAACTATAGCACTCTGCGAAGAGTAATAGTAGCCTCGGCTGTCTTATAAAAAACTGTCATCACAGTGAGAGTTACCAATGTAAGTGGTAAGGCAAAAGTCATTAGAAAAGGCAAAGTGGTTTTAGCATGTACTCCAGTGACCTTAATTAAAAAGCATCAATATCCCTTTAGTCTCTATGCCTTCAAAGAGCCTAACATTGGAATAATTGCAGAATGCGCAATTAAGCAAAGAGTGCTGCAGAATACGTCTTTCATGATGTTTTCTTCTGCTTATCCTCTGATGTAGGTTGAACAAATTTGGCTCAGCAGAGAAATGATATGGGAGATAATCCACCAATTAAACATCTAAAATATCTACTGATTGCTTAACAGGAAGAATTAGGAAAACTTCTAAAGAACATGCAAGAAAGTCACATTATCACGCATTCAGCAAGTCCTAGGGCCTCTCTTATCATCCCGGTCCAAAAGAAAGCTGGTTGAATTAGATTTTGTGTTGACTATCACTGGTTGAACGAAGTCACTAGCTCTCTTCTT
>KK118135.1:9296-27945 GCA_000611955.2 Stegodyphus mimosarum | reverse complement strand
AGGAAAGAGTTGCTCACCACAGTTAAAGTCGTAGAATATTTCAACCATTACCTCTATGGTAGAAACCTCCTGCTCTGCAGAGATCAACACTCTTAAATTTTAAAAATCCCAAAGGCCAAATAGCCAGATGGATGCTGAGACGCCAGGAATATGGCATCACTATTCATCATTGAAGAGGACAATCATATGAAAATGCTGATGCTGTATTTAGATGATCTTGCCCAGAAAGCTGCCAATAATGTGCTAGGGTCGAAGCAAAATATGAGCTGGTTACTCGGATCGCACATCAAGTTACAACTTCAATATCAGCTGATCGAGACCAGTGAATTATGAAGAAGTCAGGGAAAACCCACTGGAACATGATGGCATTAAACATGTAACTGATTTAATGGAGACTTCATATGCGGAACTTATCGGCAAGACACTTTGATCTATATAGCCTTATGAGAAAACAGTATTGGTCTCTCTAACACTTACTACATATTTGATATGATGTCTTGTACCGGATGTTTGAATCGAATGATGGAAAGGCATTCTGATGGCAGCTGATACCTCCAAGATCCAGGATCTCGGACATGCTTAAAGAGCTACACAGGCTGTCTGACTGGAGGCCACTTCAGAATAATGATGACTTTGCATATAGTTTGACAGCACTTCTACTAGAGCAATGCAAGGGCTGCAAAAGTGATGCCAATCTTGCAATGCCTTTGGAAGTCGGAAAGGACTGAAGAAATGTAGCCAACATTACAATGTGGAAGCACCTTTTTAACACATTGCCTTCAACATCCTGGGACCTCTACCACGAACTGCTGATGGTGACAAATGCCTCCTCATGGTCATTGATGACTTTACAAAGTAGCCTGAAGTATATCCTGATCAATAGGCTGTCACAGTAGCAGAGGCATAGCTTAAATTGCGCCAGAGCCCCGCTCTTATAAGTATTCAAGATAAAGTATAATTTCAACCAAAGTGCACCACAGCCCTAAATGAAAGGGTTCCGGCACTTCTTTTATGTAAGTGAACTACAATTTTAGTACATAAATTTTGTTTTAAGAGTAAACATACCTTAAAAATCAATTCTAACTTCTGAATGCAGGCCTGTCTTTCCCTCGCACTCAAGCTTTTGCAAAGGTCAAACTTTTGCGACTTTTAACAGGATTCGTACACATTTCTACACACATAAATTAAGTACTTTTAAGGACTTTTAAGGACCATTAATGAAAAAAATTAAGGGCCTATGAGCAAATGGAAACTGGATAAATTCAGCTTAAAATATTATCTATGCCTGAACTTCACTTTTGTAATACCATCCTAAAAATAAAATAGATCCGTAAGTAGGAAGCATTATTATTAAACATAATTTAATTAACATAATTATAATAAGTTTGAGAATAAAATATGAAATTTATCAAGTAGCATTAAATATTTTGTACTTATAATAGTTGGACATATTTAAAAGAAGATAAGTGAGATAAGATTTATGTTTTACTAACAGTTAGCTTTATGTTGACTATTTTTATGTCTCATTTTGTCACATACTTGCTCACTCTAGAGGTTTAGTAAATACCAGGTATATTTTATGTCAAGCAGTATAGGCTAAAGTGAGAATTAAATCATAATCAGCATGATTCATAACAAAAGACTATCTTTCATCACTGCTGCTGCTTGCCTAGAGAGAGACTTGCTGATCAGAACAAACCTGAAAGGCCTGATGTAGGTGGCAAGTTTTAAAAGTTAGTTGGGCTCTGTCTGACGCAGTTAGTGTCATAGCTTCATGTAGAGTTCCAAGGGTTGTAACACAGTTAATGTTCTTTCTAAGCCACCAAAGCTCCAGAGGTGATAAGCTGTTTTGTATCATTTTAAGTCTCACTAGATGTAAAGCAGTTTTAGATGAATTTTTACATTTTTGTGTTTTACCTTCTGATCACGGTAAGAATTAATGAAAAGCAATAATTCGCTTTAATTTTTAAGCAGCTAGTTATAAATAATTAAATTAGGTAGTTAGATAACTTTAGTCATTATGGATTTACATGGCCACTATTAAATTTCATTTATTTTTTAATAATATTTGTTAAAAAAGCCTTATTAAAATGACAATCTAATAAAATTTCATTGTTTAAAATACATGTAATTTATGATGATTCTTAAACGATATTAGGATAATTACACATTAAAAGCTAGCAACAACACTCAACAAAATATTTAAGCATCTTTTTAACTTGAAGCCTATTAGACATTTTCGCTAATTTATATCGATTTCCTTCTCTTAATGCATCTTTTCTAACAATTAGAAATTTGTCTCAACACTCAAACCAATGTTCTCACCAGTTTCTGCATCAGGTGGAAATATGCCTAGCGCCAGTTCTGTATGATGCATTAAGGCATATTATATGAATCTTTTAAATTGTCAGTTTTCAATTTCTTTATTAATAAAAAAATATATTTCTATAATGCCTGTCCATGAGATAAGATCAGAAGTGTTTCTGATATTTTCTATGCTTGTGTGTAGTGAAAAGTAGCGAAAATAAAGGGAAGATAAACATGTTAAGAAAAAGATTCTAGTATCAGAAGTAAAACATTCAAATATTATGTTTACATTGTTCTTAAGATGTTCTCCAAAAAGTAAGAAATTCATCACAAACTTCCTGTAAAATACATATATTGTGTGTTAATATCATGGAGACATTTTTCATTTTGTCACATTTTTCTGGAATCGTAAGTCTTGCCTTCAAATCCTTCTGAACTTTCCAAGCTGCGATGTCTAAAATCCTAAAGAAAAATTACTCTTACCAATTCTGTAACAGCTAAAAACCAGAAATATTTTGGAAAAAAAATCAGAGGGGGAAGTGTAAAATTAATTTTATAGAGAAAACTAATGCATAGCCTGAGAATTCTGAATATTCTGACACAATTACACGGGAAAGACTCTTACCATGAAAAAATTACAAAGATGACATTTTGAATTAATTACATAGCCTAGTTTGCTTTTGCTAAGAACTGTTTCGCAAACTGTGTTTTAAGCATTGCACCTCGTTATTTTTCAGTTTCAAAATACTGTATAATAAGTGGCCAAAATGGAACTTTATAACATGACAGCGAAAAATGAAAATGTTTTACTTTAATTTTATTTTTTAAGTATAATTTCAATATATTACCATTATTTTAATAACATTTATCAATGTTGCAATCCTTTAATAAAACTTCAAAAAATTCCCAGATCTCGGAATTAAAAATTTTCTATAGAAACTGATCTTAAAATCGCCCAAATGTTGATAAGTCGCCAAATTTAGAACCGTTTAATAGAAGAATTCACACGTCCCCAAAAAGCTAAAAGTTCTTTAAGAGCTCTTCATTAGAAAAAATGAAATAATTTCGAAATGCTTATGTTTCACTTCTTGCTCAGAATTCGAGAACTCGAGTCACATCACTTATATTAAAAGTAGGAACAAATTATAAGCCATAAACTCGTTTGTCCATTCAAAAGATAACCATATTTGTCAGTTAATCGCCAAAAAAAATTCCTCCAAAATGCTAATTCACACTCAAAATGGAAGTCGTAAAAACAGACAAAAATTTCAGATGGTTAAAATTAAGGACCTCCTGCTGATTTTTTCCGAAATTAAGGACTTTTAAGGACCAAAAATCGATTCCAAAAAAACTAAGGACTTAAGGACTCTTAAGGACCATGAGAACCCTGTTTTAAGGAAAGAAAAGCCCCCAATCATATGTCAAAGGCTTATTCTGCAGCATATGCAATGAATTTATGAGAGTGAGTAAATTTTGCATTTCTCAAAGAATTAAAAGTGATACCCTGGCCATGCACGTTCCACAATGGTGACTTCCTGCAACAGGGCTTCTGTAGATTTTCTGAATCATTTAGCCAAACGGGGGGACCACTGCTGTCACTCATACAGAGATTATGTTTATTCTCATGCTGTATTCAGGAAAATTTATTCAGCAAAAATTTCTGCTTGATGGCTAGAATTATATCAATGCAGCATCACGACCAGAAAATCTTGAACTCTTCCCTCTTCATTTTCAAAGCTATACTTTTGCATTAAATTACTTTCCATATCCTCATACTGTTTCTAGAATTCTTACTCTTCTCCTTAGTGAAGCTTTAATTGTTTTATCTTTTTTTCTAGCTGTGCTGCAAAAAAAAAAAAAGAGCGGTACCTGTCATCCCATGAAATAGTACATTGTACGTATAATCAGGGCTTAAACTGAGACAGAGATCGGCTAAGCTGCTTCTTAGCATCTAAGTGGAATTGTAATTCCAGGCGATGCCCCAAATAAGATGAAGTCTGATACTTTGTTTTTTCTATTTAACTATTTAAAATTAATTTAATAATTTATTAGATTTCTCCTTATTTAGATTTTTCTTAAATTCATTATTTAATTAATTAATGAATTAAATTAATATTAATTTAAATTTATTATTTAATTAGTTTAATTTTTAGTTCCCCCCTTCTTCCTCACAATCTTCCATAAGATTTTAATTTTAGAAATTAAGCCCTAAGCAGAGTGTAATAGTTTTAAATGTTATTGCTAATCTTATGTACAATTTAAATAGTTGAACATTAATATATATCTTAATGTCAATGTTTTAAATATAGGCTCTCGCACGAAGAATGTAATTATTTTATTTTAAATAACTTAAAACATGTTTTCTGATCTTGCTTGCGTGTTGCCATTTTGAGTGTTAAATAAAGTTATTGCTGTGTTCCATCAATAGAGTTTGCTTCAATTGCAAAAGAAGTATCACAGTCTTAATTATTACTGGAGGCACTGACCAACATCGAATAATCGTGCATATTTTTATTTTATTAGTTCATCACTGAGCATAATATTAGTGATACCAGATTATTATTTCCTGTCAATATTGAATTGCCTTATTTTATTAGTTCATCACTGAATGTAATATTAGTGACACCAGGTTATTACTTCCTGTTAATATTGAATTGCTTTATTTTACTACCATATTGCATATTATATTTAATATTCATTTTAGTTGTCCAACAGTAGACATATATAGCATGCAATGTATCCATGTCTCTAAATTGTTATCTTTATTTTGGTTGCTATTAATGTAGCAGAGAGTATGAATTTCATATAATTTAAATATCTCATTTTAGGGGTTTGTGTATTTAAGAGTGTATTTAATTCTGTGATTCTTGAAAGCATTAATTAATTACAGTAATTAAATTGAGCTATTTTGAGGAAGCATAAAGAACAGAGTGTTCATTAATTTAAAAAACAGAAATAATGTCCAATTTAGAAAGAGCTCATAAGGAAGATTTGCAAAATCTCGTGGCCGAACCGGGAGTTCATGTGACTGCAGATTTGAAAATAGTCGATTTAAAACAGAAAATTGTTGAAAGCGGAGATTATCGTGAAGTATTTGTCAAAGGAGTCTTAGACACAATAACAGAAAAACGGAAAGAAAGGGAGGAAAAAGAAGAATGCAGGAGGCAGGAAGAAGCAAAACAGAGAAGAAGGAAAGAACAGTACGAATTAGAGAGATTAAGATTTGAAGCAGAGACAAAAGTCTCAAAACTAACGAACAGGTCCAGTCGAAAACAAAGCTGCGTCACTTTATGCAGAAATTCGATGACAAGAAAGGAGCAGTCTATATTTGCTACTGTTTGAAAGGCAAGCAGAATGGGCTCAAATTGATACAGAAGAATTTGTATCTCATTTACTACGACTACTTTCTTATGAAGTAACACAGTTAATAGCTAGAGAACCCTCCGATAAAGCTAAAGACTATGAGGCTATGAACACGTGAAGAATTTATTGTTAAGATAGTTTAAGCTAAGCCCGGAAAAGTTCAGGCAGAAATTCATGAAATATCTAAAGAGTACAGAATCCACATGGATTGATTTCAACTATGAAATAGAAAATTATTGCAAAGAATGGGTAACTAGCTTAGAAGTTGAGACTTTTGATTAGTTGCTAGACTAATGGTGATTGACCAACTTAAACATCGAGTCCCTCCTGAAATTTGACATCATTTCCTTGACAATTGGGTAGAAATGATTTCATCCAAGAAATTAGCTGAAAAACTTGATGCCTATGAACACGTCTGCGGAAACTTTAAAAAAAGGCCTGTAGTAGAATGGCACAAAGAAAGATACAGTGCAATAACTCATAATTTGATAAGTTCAGATAATAAAAATAAAATTGAAAATAAATGGTCATCAGGATTTAATTCGCAAAGCTGGTTCCATCGACCTAGAAGTTCCCGTCCGGATGATAAATATAAAAAACAAAAGGCGCCAAAATGTTATCAGTGTGGATCTTATCAACATTTAAGACCTCAATGTCCACTAATTCTGTTAAGATTAGCAGGAGATTCAGTACTTAAGAATAGTACTGAATCTCCTGCTAATCTCAACGGAATTAGTGCAAAACCAGAGGATAAATTTATATTACCTTTACTAGGATGGGTTGGATAAATGGTTATAAAATTCCTATATTAAGGGATTCAGGTGCTAGTATTGATATAGTTTGCTGCAAATATATCACGCCGGATATGGTGACAGGTGAAAATGTGTGGGTGCAACAGCAATTAGATTTGAATCCAACCTGTTTACCATTGGCTGAGGTCAAACTAAATTGTGATCTCAAGCGAGTAATAACCAACACTGCCATTATTAGAAATGAACTTGACAAAGGAAGGTATTTATTAGGCAATCAAACTTTTGTGCTGTTGAATGAACTAAGAAACGAACCTGATAGTCATCCTAACCAGGTTAATGCTATCTCTATTAGAGCTGAAACGAAAAAAAAAAATAGCTGAACATGATGAAAAGGAGATATTGGACCCGATGAAGGAAGAAAATGAAGCATCCAGAGATGTCCTTGAAGAAGAAGTTAAATTACTGGAATTAAATACGGAAGATGAAGCTCTCATGAAATTAGTAAACATTGACTCAAAAGAAGTTGTATGACTTCAGCATACTGATAAGGAACTATCTAAAATCATCCAAGAAGCTAAAGAGGGTACACACAAAAATGAGAACTATGCTCTGACAGATAAAGACCTTTTAGTTAAAAAAAAACACAGATAAAATGCACTTTGAAAGACAGCTTGTAGTTATACCTGAAAAATTCAAACCATCAATTATAAAGATGTAAAATGAAGGAACTTCTGATCATTTGGGTGTTAAAAAGACCAAAGACAAGCTGTCTAGACATTTTTATTAGACAAGGTGTTACAAAGAAACTGAAGATTTTGTAAAAACCCATGATGCTTGTCAGCATGCTGAAAAGGGAAATGTTAAAAAGAACGCTTCAATGATGTTAGTACCAGTCATTTCTGAAATATTCACTAAAATAAATGTTGATGTTGTTGGTCCGCTACCTATTTCAAAAACTGGGAAAAAAATGTATTATTACAACTCCGTGTATGTTGTCCAAATATCCAGATGCTGTTGCGGTGACAGACATTTCTTCGCTATCGGTGACTGATGCTTTCTTAGAGATTTTCAGTCGTATGGATTTCCCAAAAGCAATCCTAGTAGATCAAGGGACCTCTTTTGTCAGTGCTTTGACAGTGGAATTTTTGGAGTATTTCGGCATTAAACATGTAAGAAGCTCCGTGTATCATCTGCAGAGTAATCTTGTTGAACGATTCCATATCTACCATCAATTCTTTTTTGCCAAGAACTTGTCGTGGAAAACATGAAAGAAGCTCAACAAAGGAGAAAACATAGTAGAATCAGAATGCAGTGAAAAGAGAATTTTCTAGAGGAAATTTAGTTCTAATTTTAACTACAAATCGTCAAAATAAACTAAAGGTACAATAGAAAGGACCTGGGAAAATAGAGAAGAAAATTTCAGAAACCAATTGTATTGTAAGTTTCGAGAAACAAAATGATACAAATCAAGTGTATCACATTAACATACTCAAACAATATTACAAAGGACCAGAAATGATTAATATGGTAACTGAAGTGGAAGGAGACTTAGAAATGGACATACCTCATTTACCTCCCAATTCAAGGTATATTAAATTTCTCAAGACATCATAAAAGAGAATGAGCTCGAGAAAAGGTTGAAACCCGAGCAAATAGAAGACTTACAAAAGGTTTTATGGAAATATTCTGGTTGTTTTTCAAATAATCCTGGACTAACAAACTTAATTTGTCATGATATTGAGCTAATGAACCCCTAAATAACGAACCATAAAGCCATACAGACTGTCACCTCAACAGACTGAAATTCTCAGAAAGAAAATTCAGAAAATGCTCAATCTCAAAATTATACAGCCGGAAGAATCGGACTATAGATCTCCCATGATTTTGGTAGAATCATCAAGGGATCCCCCATCTTGTATTGATTATCATAAACTCAATGCTGTTACTAAAACTGAATACTATCCTTTACCTAATATTAAAGAATGTATTGAAACTGTAGCAAAAGCAAACTATATTACCCTATTAGATTTATCTAGAGGCTATTGCAAATTCCATTAACAGAAAGAGCCCAAAGATTTGTAACTGGTTTTGGAAGCTTCAGACTTCTATGTTTGCCCTTCGGATTGAAAAATGCCCCATATTTTTTTAGCAAAGTTATGACTAAAGTCCTGGCTAGATGTGAAGGATTTGCTGTACTATACCTGAATGACATTGCCATTTACTCAGAAAACTGAGAAAAGCATCTAAAAAACTTAACTTCTGTTCTATACAGAATACAAAAAGCAAACTTGTAATTAAAACCATCTAAATGTAAGTTTGCACAAGATCAAGTGCAATACCTACACCATGTTGTGGGACAAGGACAATGAACTCTAGATGAAGTAGGGATCCTGGCTGTAAATGAGTATCCTACACCTAAGACCAAAACAGAAGTACGTGTTTTTTTTTAGGACTAGTAGGGTATTATTGCCAGTACATACCGAGATTTTCATAAAATGCTTCACCCCTCACTGACACTTTGAAGGAGGTAACTAAAAAAGGAAATATATAACGATCTGAAAAATGTGACCAGGCTTTTAAACATTTAAAAGAGTTGCTATGCAAGAAACCCATTCTTTATATTCCTGACTTTGATAAAAAGTTTATTACACAAACCAATGCCTCGACAACAGTATGGGTATAGTACTATGCCAACTAGATGATGAACAACATGAGCATCCTATCTTGTATATAAGCAAAAAAATTTAACTAAATTTGAAAAGAACTATTATACTACTAAAAAGGAGTGCACAGCCATCATCTATGCTATCAAAAAGCTGCATTTTTATCTTGATGGTCACCAAGAATTCTTGATTCAAACTGATAATAACCCTTTGCTTGGGTTACAATCCAACTATAAATGTAACTCTAGATTGATGCACTGGGCACTCTAATGATAACCCTATAATTTTAAGGTGACAAGGGATCTTTGCACAAAAATGTTCTGAGTAGAAATAAGTAATACAATGTCTCTTTGTGTATGTAACGCAAGTTTATTTTATTTCATTTTATTTAATGTATAAATTTTACAGAGCTTTTTCCCTCGGAAAACGTTTCTCCACTAGGGGAAGAGGTTGTAAAAGTTTTAAATAGTGTTGCTAATCTTTTGTACAATTTAAGTAGCTGAACATTAATATATATCTTAATAACAATGTTAGCCGCACGCAGCTCTCACACTTCAATTGCGAAAGAAATATCTTAAGAGGTAATGATACAAATTGGATTTCCAATCTCAGAGTGCCTCTTCAGTTACCTTCCGATCAAGAAAGGAATTTTATTTCAGCTGTAATTAAAGAACTCTGTAAACTACTCGACATAGACAAAACCAAATGATGCCTTTATATCTGCAGTCAGACAGCTTGCTAGAGAAGTTAAGTATCAAACTATCCTTAATAACCTCTTGCTGACAGTTTCCGCAAACCAACAGAACTGAGACCAAAAGTTACCTGTTTTTATTTGCCTCCAATCTGACAAAAAGAACTTTCTCCTTGTTGAACATTTAAAACGCTGTGGTTCGAAAAACAAACATTTATTACACAGAAAAAAGAAGAAACACACAGTAAATGAAAAAGTTTTCAGAGGTTATACATATAAATTTACAGCAGATCATGGTTTAGCGGATCACAAACAAGACACAGAAAACAGCCAATCAAAAATAACATAAAGAAAATATAAACAAATAAAGTAGGATTAAGTTTCAGAAAGTATCAGACGTGACAGAAAGCTATAATTCCTTTTGACCAATAAGAATGTGATTACAAATATCTGAACACTCCTCAACTAGAGTAACCCTGGGACAATCCTTACAAAGTCTTAAACAGTCTGAACAACATTATAGCTAAAATTTATAAGTCATCAAATTCTAAGCCTAAAGTCATTCGTTACCACAGTTGTTTGTTAGTATAGCCCTTACTATGACCATAGTTTATAATGCCCATTGTGTATATAACGGGGATAGCCAAATGCAGTATGCATGCCACGGTGGAGATTTAATAGCAGCATGTGAAGACTTACAGAAAAATTTAAAAATTTGAGAAAATAATGATATTGTCTGTGTCACCTCAGTCGATAGATACACACATAAGCACATTACAATAAATATAACAATACAATTTCTCTGCAAGACGTTAATTTTGTTACCCAACTGAAATTCAAATCAAAATCATACTATACTGAAAAGCAAATATAAGGAACTTGCTTTAACTGCAAGTGATCTAAATTATACTGAATTTTGGAAATTTGTACCAACAAGCAATTTTCCAATTTTTTTTTACACGATTTGGTTCTCAAGTGTTGTTGTAAGTTTGGATCAACATATATTTGTGAACAAATGTTATCTATGATGAACATAATAAAATCAAAATATCATTCAAGATTAACTCACCTAAAACCTTAAAAACCCAATTTTGTTAGCATCAAGAACTAATCCTAATATAGATGACTTCGTAAAAAAAAACTGAATATTCAAAAACCATATTAATTAATACTAACAGTTTAATAGTTATTTAGAATTACTTTTTTTTAATTATTAATTTTTATTTCATATATAACCTAACTGACTGAAGTTTAAAAAAAATTTATTAACAATAAAACTTTAGGTCGTACATTTGTTTTATTTGTTATATTAATTTTTAAATGTCCACTACTCAGACTTACATAAAAAATGTGCTATTTGTGTAAAAATCCCATAATCAGTCTGTAAATATTTTTTCCCCTTTTTATATTTTTAAGTATGTTGGAAAAGTTGGAAGTGGCACACATAACTTTTTTTCCCCAGATAGTGGCACTTTTCCCAAAAAGGTTTGGCCATCTCTGGTATATAATGTAAATAATATACTAAGAGCATGGTCCTATTTGCATATAAATTTGTAAATTTATACACTTATTTATTGATTTGGCATTTGACTTGTTTTATGTTACTTATTGAAATTATTGTTTTAGTATTGCATTGATTTGCCTTAGTTGTAAGTCCTATCCAGGGATTGTATTGCCTGGGATATACACTCCTTAGGAAGGAAGGCAAGGTTACATATTTTGTATATGAGAATAATTTTCGTGAAATTTTATGCGAATAGTTTTACATAATGTAACATGAAATGCTTGGAAATGCATTTCTTGTCTAACTCCTTAGAAAGCTCTTAAGTGGCTGCATACTGATCTTCCATAAGTTCTCGCAGGTGGGCCTCATCCACATCAGTAGGGTGGGCAGAGTGCTCTGCTTCTTGAATGCCTTAGTTCTTGTTTTTGAACTTTCGGTACCAAGACTTCACAGTGTCATATGGTACAACATTAGTACCTAAAGCTGTACACACGATTTAAAGACATTCTGTAACTGACTTTTTGCAACAAATGAAAGTAAATAATGGTTCTAATCTGATAGCATGATAATTCCATTTCAGATACTGTACTTAATGATAACAATATTTTTTTACAAATTTCACAACATATGGTTCTGAAGCAAGTTTCTTTCTTTCAAATGCTAAAAATCGTTAGATAAAATATGATAAACTCTTTGTGCAGACATAGTTGGAGTGGTGGGAAACTTTCGTTAAAAGCTGATATAATAATGAACCTGTCTGATGATTTCTATTCTCCACAAAAATAAAAATATCTGGAAATTTATAACTAACACTTCAAAAAACAATTTACCATTAAAAAAGTATTTCTCTTTCTTTCTTAAAATAAAAAATAATAGCTATTGTTGTGAATTTGTTAGATGAAATAAAATTTCAACTCAGAATGAATTGAATTTTTAAAACAAAGACACCGTTTTCGACATTTCTTTTCTGAATGTAAAATGTTACAAACAGAAGACTATTATAATCAATATATATTATAAAAGTGGTTCAAATGCGCTTTAGCCCACTGCTTGGCGGCGATTGTTTTTGAATGAGCAGTAAACATGCCAACATGGGTAACTCCGTATATCCGCGAACATGGCCGACTGGGTATTTTGAAGCTACGGAAACATGTAGTTTTCGCGCATGCGTATTTCCTATTTTATAAAGAACGGTTTTATTGGTAATGTCAGATGACGTAGCGGTTTATTCGAAATTCTTACGTGTTAATTTGAGTAGTTATTTCAGTTCTCGTTTTATTCTTTGAATGCGGTGTTTTTCTATCGAGTTTTTGCTATTTTCGTACGTATATTTCGCTAAATACCAAGTCGCTATGGATTTAGCTGTGATGCTGAGAGAGGTGAGTGAATGTACATGTACATTTATTACTTTATTGGAAGTGCAAGTTGCTTAATTTATATATTTTGTTGCCTTTTATTGAAATAATTTGGCTCAGCTGAAGAACAGAATGCTGGTATCATTTGCAATTTATTTTTTTATTTTGTTGATTTGTGCACATTGCCTACATTGTGCAATTCGCTGATGTTTTTTTTAAGTTAAAACGGAACGCTGTGCACATGGCATTTTCTTGTAATTTATTTTCATTATTTTAGCTTATTTTGTTCATTTGTGCACGTTGCGTACATTGTGCAATTCTCAGATTTTTTTTTAAGTTAAAACGGAACGGTGTGTACATGGTATCGTTTGTAATTTTAATGCCCTTTTAAAAAAAATTCCTTCTTTCTTGGATGCCATTTTTGTTATGTTTTCGCGGAGCGTGTCGGGAAGGTTATGTAACGGCATAAAATGTGTAAGTATTACAACATAAAATGTAAATAATTAATTTAAACCTAACTGACAAATATTTTAATGATCGTAATGTTCGTTTTGCATATTATTTTATTATCTTTTTGTGGCAACAGTTTCCATACTAATTTATGCTTTAGAATTCTATGTTTTGTTTACAATAGGTTTTCGCGGAACGTGTCGGGAAGGTTGCAATTAATTGCAAAGACGTTTCGCAGAAACGCGCCGAATTGGCGATTTTCAAAACATCGCCAAGCAGTGGGCTAAAGTGCATTTTCACCATAAAAGTAAGTGTACAATGTGCTAAAATTCAGAAACGAGTCCCGGTACAATCAAGGGAGTTACATGGTGAGGTAGCCCTCTATGCCCCATCCATGAAGGAGCTTCCCATTTTTACCTGAAGGGCATACTTTTGAAGATATAAGGGCTGAAAATTTTGCCCTCTAGAAATTTCTAGAACAGTCCAGAACATTCAAGTGCATTCCACAGCATTTCAGAACATCCCAGAACTTTCTGGAATAGCCTGGAATGTATGGGAACATCCCAGAATATCCCATATCATTGTGGAATGTACCAAATGGGCAGATACATAAATAGTAAGCACAGCAGCATGACAGAGTTTCGTTTTTCCCATACTCGAAGACGAACTAACTCTGCAACATCTAGCAGTACATTCGGAAAATAGACAGACAGTGTACTTCACAAAAGACATCATCAGAAAAATCGCAAGCGAACCTCCCAAGAACACAACAACATTAACAGCTTTTCCCACTGTGCAAATGGACTAATTTAGGGAAACATTACTACATGCCAATGTCCCTACGTATTATAAGTAAAACACAAAAAGAAAAATCCTTTAACGACGAAACCAAGGAATTCAAATAGAGGATCATCTAGGAATCATGGAAACTAATGCACCAGGCCAAGTATACATCATACATCTGAACCATGCTGAAAGTTTCTATACACGGACCAAATCAAAATACACGGACCAACAAGTTTCACAGATCTCAAGACTGTTGACACTTACCTATATCAGACATACACAGAGCATGCCAATGTTTAGGACTGCTGGAAAATGACAACCACTAGAAATTAACACTACAAAATGCCTCACTCACAGCCTCAGCTGCACAAATCAGAGACAAATCATTCACCATAATTCTAACGACATGTAACCCATCAAATCCAAAACAACTAACGGACTCCTTCAAAGAGAGTGGTGATATATTGCACCAAATCTGACAAGCTCATCCAGAACTGACGATCAAATTCAATGACAACATCTTCAATGAAACATTCATCCACCTAGAAGATAAATGTTTAGCAATAAAACACCAGACCTCAGTACAACTTGGGATTTCGTTCAAAGTTTTGTTACTGCTATGTTTTGAGTTGTACACGTTTATTCAATTTTATTTTATAGTTTATAATTTCTAGTTGTAGATATAATACTAGTTTATTCTTTTTGGATTTTTAATTATTTTTCAATTGGACCGAACAGGGCTGATCATTCATTTCTGAAGCACTTAAAGTTCTTCACGAATTGCCTTCAGATAGTGACTGATATGAATCCCAGTACATGTGCAAAACATGCAATGGTGGGTTGTAACATGCAATGCACCCTTTTTCAAAGGTGGTGTCACTGTCTTTCAAAAGTACCACCATGAAAAAAATAGACGAAAGCTTAAATATGGAATGTAAATATTGTAAATATCATATACCCAAATTACTTTTTTTTTCATTTATATGCATGTAATGATCATACAGTGGATAAAAAAGAATTGGCAACTGCCTACAAATGATCATATTTGCTAACAAAGTATGTTTACAAAGTTTATTTTAACATAGCAATTACAAAAGGAGAAAAACAAATATAACAAAATTTTCATTTAAATATTTTTCTAATCAAAATCTATGAGAAAATCCAAAATTTACATGATAAAAAAAGTATTGGCAAAATTATGAAATTGGCAAAATTATGAGCAAAAACAAAATCAGTATATGTTTAGTACTTTGTATGCATAACTTTTACATCTATAACAGCTTGTAATCTATTTCTCATACAGGAAACTAAGGTCTTTGTTGTGCTGTTGGAAATTTTGTGCCACTCTTGCAAGAGTAAACGTTTCAGGTCGTCTTTACTTGAAATTTTATGTTTCCTGATTTCTAGATCCAGCAGGTGCCATAAATTTTCAACTGGAATGATGTCAGGCGATTGAGGTGGGGTTTTTAACTGGCGAGAAGCATTGTAGAGTAGCCATTCACGGGTGAGATTTGCTGTATGCTTGGGGTCATTGTCTTGTTGAAAAACGAATGATGTTCCCATGCCAAGATTTTGGGCACTGATTTTTAAGTTATGGCGCAAAATGTCAATGTATGTACGTGCTGTCATAATACCATTAATAAAATACAGGTTGCCAACTCCATTAGCTGCCATACAGCCCCAAACTAAGACACTGCCTCCACCATGTTTTACAGTAGCAGTTAAATGTTGCTTTTCCAATACAGTATTTGGCCTCCTCCACACATATCGTCGTCCATCACTGCCGAAAATGTTAAACCTTAATTCGTCGGAAAAAATAACTGTGTTCCAAAACTCTTCAGATAAATCAATGTGGGATTTTGCAAAATCTAACCTCTTTCTCCTATTTATTTCCGAGATGAATGGTTTCTTTCTAGCTGCCTTTCCGTAATAACTTCTCTCGTGTAAAACATTCTGTACACTGAAAGACTTTTGCGAAGTGAAAGTAACATCTCTAGTTATCTGAGGTGTACTTATTTTCGGGTTTTTCTTAACCTTGTTAATAATGACACGTTCTTTCTTCTCTTGTAGAAAATATTCGAGGTCGTCCACTTCTAGTCTTATTTTCAGTTGATCCTGTTTCCTTGAACTTTTTTACAACACTTCTGATAGTAAATAAACTTATATTCAACTGCACTCCTATAGCACGATAAGTTAAATTTTCATTTCTGAGCCTAATAATCGTGTTTTTAACACTAACGTCCAACTCCTTCGATTAGTTTGCAGAAGTCATTTTACTGCAGTAATTGCATAGATACTTTTGGAGTAGTTTTGCAGACTTTATATCGGTAGAGTTTCTTATCCATCGAAACATGTGACTTCAATTTAACAAAATTTGCATAGCAGTTAAAACTTTGCCAATACTTTTTTGACATGAAAATTTTCGTTTTCGAAAGAAAACTTCGTAGAAAATGCAAATTAAAATAAAATGTTTACTATTTTTATAAAATTTTTACTATTTTTATAGATCTAAGATGCCTTGTATTTAATTACGACAGCTAAAATTGCATAACATTTTATTTATTTGTCAATATGAATAAATTAAGGCAATTGCCAATACTTTTTTTACCCACTGTATAACCAAAAAGAGGTTTTTTTGGGAGGGGGGTAGAGTAGCAGGCCTCCCTGTGGCACACCCTGGATAATGCTAAATCTGCTACGGTATTCAGAATCTAGTGCTTTTCAATTGTATGCAAAATCTTTTACTTTTTTACGTGCTTCCCAACAATGCTCGCTTCACTACCTTTGTTTTTCTTTTTTGACCGAAATTGGAATTTTAAAAGGTAGCGTGCCGGAAAAGTAAAATTCAGTTAAGTGCCCAGCTCAGTTTTGCCTGATTACAAACTAAAAAACAGCGTGATTTAACTCACCTCATGTTTAGTTGAATTCCATTTCTGCATGTTGCGAACCAACTTTTTCTAGTCGTTTTAAGATAAAAGTAGAAGCATCAATAAAGCGATTCACACAATTCGTTAAACAGGTCTCCGTTTTCGAATCCAGTCGTTGACCTGGTTTATCTAAACATATATCCCAACACTTATCATTCAACTCATTCACTAACTGTTGGAATCTTTGTTTCTGATTTTCCTCCTCTATGAAGCGTTCTAAATCTTTATCAATACTCGAAGATCCGGAAGAACCGTACTCGCTTCCAAAGCTCATATTGAAAAATAATAATAATAATGATGATTCAATCACACTTTAAGCAGTACTAAGAAAGGAGCAAAACAGCAGAAAGGTGATTAGTGCACCTTCATACTACATCTTTCTACCCTTAGATTGAAGTAATTAATAATTAAATGGTAGTAAATTGCAAGTTAAAATTCAATAAAATGTAGTCAAATAAACACAAATCTAATAAATTAAATAAATAAAAATATTTAAATAAAAATATCTGACTTTGTCTTATTTAGTCGATGCTATTCGCACCACCGGTGCAATTAGCATCTTTAGGCTATTCCCACCAACATCAACCACGCATGCGCATTGTGTTAGATCCAGATCCGTCAACTGAATCGAAAAGAACGAATCCTAAGTACCTTTCTTTCGCCGCAGTGGCTAATCGCACCGACGGTGCGAATAGCTTCTAGAGGCTATTCGCACTACCTACGTTAGCGCATGCGCACAATCAGTCCAGGTGCAAGCATTTTATGCCGATTTGCATGCGCACAGCTTTTTTGATTCAATGATCTTACAAGTTTCAATCATCTTATAAGTTTCTGCTTATCTTCCTTATATGATATTTCTTTGTTAATTAAATTTTAGTTATTGTTACTGAAACTGTTATTGGTTTGAATCGACGGCAGATAAAAAAGATACCTTAAATTGTGCGTGTGCGAGATGATACATTTAAAAACAAAACGGATAAGTAAAAACTTGAGATTGAACTAAATTATTTTCATTCATTATTAAATGAGATTGAACTAAATTTTGTAGATTCAAGAGTTGCCAAACGAGCAGCTCCTGATAAATTAATCGAAGATTGTGAAGTATCTATAACTCCACAAATTGTACCTATACAACGTATGAGAAATAAAATAGTAAACATTGAATCTATTCGAAAGTGTTTTCAACCAGATGCTTTCCTGATAATTGAGCAATTAAAAAGTGCAATTATTTGCATGAGGTGGAAATGCTGTGACTGTTTAGAAGATTTAGAATATAATTGTATTCAGTTTGATTTGCGTCTTAATTGGTATAACTAGACTTGTCAAAATATTGTAATTTATCCACCAGTCAAATATTGGTTTTGTCCAAACTGTAGATACCTATCATTTGTTACAAATTATATTTATTTGAAATCTTTTTATTACTTAATTAAAAATGATTTAATTTGTAGAATGTATTGTCTGAGTTCTATTTCATATTTTTAATTTAATTATTTAAAAGTAATGTTAAAGTTTACAATTGGGTGCCCTTTGTTTTTTGGCGATTCTTTTTTGACGCCAAGATCGGCGCCAGGAAAGCACAATTTCAAGATGGCCGCTACACAAAACAAAAATAAGAAGTCAAAGAATTTCACAAGCTCCGTGTCCATGTACACATTGGCCTATTTTCACTTAAAAAAACATCAGAGAATTGCACAAACTAATCATTGCACATTGCCTCGTCTTTGTCCACGTGCACATCGATTTATTTTCACTTAAAAAAATTAAGAAGCTAAAACCAAGTTAAAACTCTCATGGTAACCAGGAATGGGGTTTCATCGCCACAACTGAAGAAAATTTTTCAAACGAAAG
>KK118134.1:121280-150956 GCA_000611955.2 Stegodyphus mimosarum | reverse complement strand
TAATCAATTAACAAGAAATATAAATATAAAATATTTTATTAATTTCAATATTGAGCCGCCAAGACGGTATAATGATTAGGAGAGCTTACTGCTGTTGCAGAGGGCCCAGGTTCGAATCCCAGAGAAGGCATGGATGCTTGTAAATGTACAGTGTCTTTGCGGAATTTCAGCACTCTAAATATATCGCGAGCCGTAAGTCCTCTCATGTGGGTTGGTGGTAAGCGAGAGAAGTGGGAGATCTTCGGACCATCCTCCGGAGGCGTAATAGCAGACCGCACATTCAGTTGAACAATGTTAAACGAATTACTCACACTGCGCATGCTCAGAAGAGAATTTGGCGCAATTACGGCTTTGGCGTAATTTTAAAAGAAAATAAATACGTTATATGATTGATATTCTGTTATTTGGACGTTAACAGTTCGGGGTTTTAAAACTTGTTTGGTTGCACGTTGCTTCATTACTTAGAGCGTAAATATCGATTGTAAACTCCCCAAATTTTCGTTTAAGAAGAATTACAAAACAGGAAACATTACATGATGTTGTTTATTGATTGTACATGAGCTGGATGTTTATTGATTGTACTTCTGAGGAATAAAAGCAATCGATTATTTACCATGCGTTCCATTCATAAATACTTTAACAACTTAAGAAATATATCTAGTTTAAATGACTGAATTAAAACCAAAGAAATTATTACAAATAACTGATATTAAATGTCATGTTTATGAATAAAATAAACCAAAACGAAATGAAACAGAAGCAAGTGCAATAAGCACAAAAAAAAAAGTGTCCATAGTATTGCAATCGTAAAGAGTCGCTAAGGCCTACATGAAGAACAGGCTTGTGTAGGGTTGTTTATTTTTATTCCCCAGTATTTTCTCCCACGCCAACGGTACACTACTGAGCATGCGCAGTAAGTGAAATTCGTTAACGTTGATCAACTCAATGTGCAGTTTGCCATTACTCCCTCAAAACTGGTGTGGAAATAGAAGTCCAACCTCCTTGAGTCGCTGGCAATAATTCATCCGTGAAATTCATGGAACAAACATATTGTTGTCATTCAAAATGAAAATAAAGAAGCAAAAAATATTTTTATTTTTGAGATTTTTTTCAGAACAACCTTCGACAATTAACTTCATAATTTGGACAGAAATAATTCGTTTCTCGGTATTTTCCAGCTTGGGTACACATTCGACATATTCCTGTTGACGCAGTTTCTTCCCTATCTCCTCCTCAAGTGGGAGAGATGCTCTGTAAATAATGAATTTAAATCTAATTTTCTAAAGCTTTGTACGATAATTACAGTTTTAAATAATATAAAAGGATTAAATCAAATTTGCTTCTAAAATTAGAATACTGAAAATTTACGCGGTAATCAACATGCTAACGTCAGAATAAGGTTCAACAACTTGTTATTCATTAACTGTCAATATACCAATATACAATGAATTATTTTATGGTTTCATGTATTTAGAACATAAGTTACTTATTTTAAACTAAATTTCCTTGGTACGTTGCCAAGTAATCTGAACAATGCATTAAATATGAAAACTTCTAATAAATAGTTTATTAGCAGTTTCCTTTATTTGTTTAGAGTGAAAGCATATAAATATTTTTTTTAATTAATTTGATTATAAGTTGCTTTATATACCATAAAACTGCAGTTATAGTTATCTGCTGTTTACATTGCAGTGTCAATATACAAGTGCAGCTCATCCATGAACAAATAATCTGATAATCTACGGATAATTCTATATTGATATATAGGACAAAAGGGCTATGATAACTTATTCTGGTCAGGCAGTTTTCACTATGAAAGAGATTTAATAGACCCATATAGTAGATAATTACAATGCGAATACTATTCTGCCAAACATGTTATGCTTAAATTCAACTTAAATTCAACCGGAGTTCGCATTCTGTTCTTCTCAGTTTTGAAATAAAATTAAAATTTCAGTGGAGCTTCAAATAATGCGAGTTCCGGCATTTTAACTTATTATTTAACTATTTTACATTAATTTGTAAAATTTAACATAACAATTAATTTGTAAATTAATGCATTTTATTATTTAACATAACAATTAATTTGTAAAATTTCTTTTTTTAAACATTTTATTTAGTTTTTTTTATACATTATTCAGTATTATATTTTTAAAATTTTGTTTACCCTATCTCACGGCCACTCATCGAGTACCAACCCTTCTAAATTTTAGAAATTCAGCTTTCGGTTTGCATAAATTTGTGTTTATCTTTTAAATATCAGCGTATATCCTTCTTTTCCCCCCTGCCAAATATGTCAGTGTCATGGATCATTTAGAAACATTTCTTCAAAACATAAAATGAGAGTTTCGTTGAGTTTTAAAATTTTTCCATATTTAAAATTGATTTCAATTTTCACTCAATTTAAAATTTTAGAAGCAGCCATATATAGTTAGGGTAGTTGTTGCTGTTGCTGCTTAGTCTTTATGATCTAGGATACGAAATTCATTTATTATCCGTTAATTATAGCTTTAAAAAGGGCGTTAGCCCAGAAGGGCTATTCATTTCGTTTTGGCATTAAATCTAAATGCAATTAAATTTTTGACGAATTAAATCTAAATGCAATTAAAATTTTAATCATTCATGCTAGGAAATTGCTTATTTTTATTGCTATAGTATCATGGAGACTGTCTTGGGGCTACTGCAGCATATATTCGTAATAGTAACAGCAGACAGTTCTTTTCTACTCAAGACGATCTTAGCAGAGTAATGAGCTATATTTTGCGTTGAAAACTATAAATGTCGGTTCCTTTTCAAATTATTGCCACTAACCATTAGATCCCTGTATTATATTGAAAGAAATTAAATAATGAAGAATCTGCACAAATGTATATATGTGTCTCCCATTGTGATAAAACAACGGTACCTAGAGTCATCGAATTTTGATTAACGTAATCCACCTCTGGAATATGAGCACCTAGAAGCCAAAATTTGGAGTTCGGAATTTGTTTTACTATCTATTTCATATTTTGTAAAACTTTAGCGAATTTTTGATTAACAAACTCAACAATTTAGAAGCGACCAATGGCAACACTGTAAGGAAAAAAAAATTTCATCTCCAGCACGCGAGACTGTGTATCGGAAATTTTAAAGATAACATTTTAAAATTATTTTGCGATATTGCTGTTGAACTGAATTTTATGGTTTAAGGGCGAAGAACATGATATTTAATAAATAAAGGTAACACTTAAAACGTTAAGAAAACGCCCCTTTGGGCGTAATGTAAAATCTGAAAGCTTTCAAATTTTTATTTTTTATTATTATTATTATTTTTCATTATTTTTGTCGTTAAATATTTGGAAAAAATTAATTTTTTTCAATAATAATAATAATAATAATAATAATAATAATCTGAGAGTTTTTCTACCTGCAGTTAAGAAGCATATATTCACCAGTGGTTATTTCGTCACTATGAGTGCCAATAAAGAGATTAAATGTTACAACCTGTGTTAGTAAAAACTGTACTCAAATTAAAACTGAAAATGTATTGTTTTGGTCATCAGTTGAGATTCGAATTATGAAATGTACTGAACCCGTTAATCTTTCTTTTTCTGTTAATGAGAATTCTCAGTTTTAAGTTCTGGAGGACATTTTGCTCTCCTAAGTAATCACCTTCGAAATGCTAGCCTTATTTGGCTATCAACTTACTCACCTATTACACACAGATTTGACTACGTTCTGGAGTCTGTAAAAGTGATCTACTTACCTGCGTCATTTAGAGCTTAAATGCAGTTCCAAGTTTTCAGAATTTGCATCTAAGGCCTTCATCTGATAACTTGTGGTATTAAAGGGCATGACTTTATCTTAAAGAAAATTTCCGTTAATCGAAATAACAGCCATTCGTACGTTCTAAAACGAAACTTAAGCAATCTCAATTTCAAATTATAATAGTAGCCCATTGTTTGACTTAAGTACATCTCTGTTGCAAACTTCAATTGATATGTGTAATCTTCTAATAATGAATCATTGCCTTAATAGTAAATCACTTATGTTCTCATACCAGTCTTACGTAAGGGGGAAAATTTAACTGAAAGTAAGGCATGCTCAAAAATTACCGTTGACTAGTTTTCCTACGGATTTATCTGATCAAATCGCTATTCGATTCTTGTTTCTTCAGCATCTCCAATGATATAAACATAATTTGGTATCCAAATCTTCTGCTTTTGAGGAAATATTGAGTTCTAAGTTCAGCTAGAATCAGACTTCCAACATAAAACCCTTTGATTACGCATAAGTACCTCTTTCTACTACATCTGTTCAGTTGCAGCCTAATGCAACTCAAGGATGTCAAAATTTGCTTCAATTGTCCTAATCTCAGTATTTGTGGTATTGAAGTAAAGTATATGATTTCAGTTTGCACTTCAAGCAAATTTAGGTTAATAGAAAGGGCAGACATTGTGCTGTGGAAGACAGGGGCTGCATTAACTTCATTTGTAGTTTTGAGTTAAATGAATAGACCCGTATTTGCTAAAGTACAGTTAGTTCCAAATTGAATTAATAGAGTTTTATTTTTTTTTCTGAAAACTTCGACTAATATGTCTTATCTTACAACAGTGAACCATCGACTTGGTAGTGGACACATCTGCCAATGGTTTCTTATTCATCTTCAGTAAATAGATAAATTTAACTAAAAATAGCACTGCCGCTTGAAACCACTATTAATTACTTTTCTGCAGTCTTATCATCAGCTACAGAGGATGCCAAATATAAAACGTTCGTCATTTATATTGGGAAAATAGGAAAGAAGGAAATTAATTCCTAAATTTTAGGCTAGAAAGAGGGCGTCATGTCTCATGTATCAACCTCTCCCATTTCAGAATTTCTGGAGATGGCGGCAAAATTCGTGTTCCTTTCTTTCTGAAGGTGTCTGAGAAGAAGATATCAAATATCCTTTCAGGCTTTCTTTCTATATCTCCAGTTCTTTTACTAGTTGGTGGGGAGTCTTTTATTGAGGAAGGGAGGATAAAAACTTTCCACGAAAGAGGTTAGACAAAATTATAACATATGTTTTACAATATGTAATTATTTCATGAAAAAAGTTTCTGTTGCGAATATTAGGCATCAATCAGCAACCTTGATTTTAAAGGGCAGACGATTATTGTAACGTTATTAAAGGCTAAAATGAGAATCTTTTTTTCTGTTCTATGCAAAAAAAGGCTGAAAGGGGACGATTTTAAAAGCAGTCTCATATGAGGAGGCCTGAAGTGAGACATAATTTTTTTTGAATGAGATTAATTAATTCTTCATTCATCTGTTCAACTGCATCCTAATGCAACTCAAGGATGTTACGATTTGCATTAATTGTTCTGATTTTAGGATTTGTGGTATGGAAGTAAAGTACACGATTTTTGTTCATACTTTAAGGCAAATTTCCAGGAATCAATATCATGGACTTTTAGAAAGAAACTTAAGCAGTTTCAAGTTAAAAAAAATTGACTATTGTTTATTGAAGTATCTTTCTTCTCAAAACTTCAATTTATGTCGAGTATTCTATAAAAGTGAATATTTGACTTTTTAATTTGCGTCTATATGAAAATTCTATTGCTTCTCTTATACTCTAGTAATGGGGAATACTTTTGTGAATTGTTTTCTTAACATTCTGATGGGGGTGAGCGCACTGTTCTCCTAAAAGCTTTTGGTAAATGGAAAAAATTCTCGCTATTGGTATTAAAAAGGATGCGTTCTAGTTAAAGTTTTCTTTCTCTTTGGCTTCAGCATATACCCTGTTGTGAAAGAGTATTAGCCTGTATAAATTTATAACCTTTTCGAAAATGCAGTGAAGGCCAATGAAAAATAAATGCACGCTTTTCTGCAATTGTTTTAACCATTGCGTTATAAGATGCTATTTAAAAACGGTTGCATCACTGAGGCATTCTTCGAGGTTCTTTCTCCGCATGATAGTTGAGAGAAAACAAGGGCACCAAGATTTACCGTGAGTCAACAAGTGTCGGTTTAGACTGCAACTTTCTGCGTATGATGATAGACGACTTAAGAACAGACTAAAGGATCCAGATCTAGTTCCTTGGTTTATTTACATGAATTCATCTGTTACAGGATACGCCACGGAGAATGTATGTAATGTTTATAAAAGCAGAAATGGAAATTACAGTAAATTGTGATTATAGGCATACCCATCATTGCTTGGACAGGCTTAGGTAAAGAAATTTTACAATAGCCCAGGAAATTAAATTAAATTAAATTCATATGTACCTGATGGAAGTTATGAAAGATTTAGCTGACCACGTTATGCAGTTAGAAGCACCAATGCTATTTGTTTATTGAAGCACGAATTTCCGTTTGCTGACTGGCAACAGGACAGTTGCATTGATTCGCGTGACAGACTTCGACGAAATGCGGACGAATAATCCGCCTCTCGTCTGAATGGGGATTTCCCTCTTCCTAAATGTCAAACTGAACTTCAGATGTCAATCGATTGTAAACATGAGCATCGAATCTATGTGGAATGTCCAACTTTGTAGCGGTTTAACAAATATTTGTGCGTTGTGTTTCAACAAAATGTTGATTTTTAGCATTAGACATTAGGATAGAATAGAGTAGATGACACACTATTCAAGACTTTTTGAATCATCCAAATTTCCTTTTTAGTTATAAATCCTGCTAAATTATCTAACTCGGAAGGTAACAGCAACCTGATTGTGTAGAGTAGGAGCATTTGGTTTTAAATTTCAGTCGAAAATTAGGTCCAAACTTTTCCATTAAATTTCCTGCATTTTGACTTCCCACATTTCTAAATGCATAATATTTTTTAGGAAATTGATTATGTTTTGCCAAAACTTCAGCAATAAAGCCTTCTTTAGTCCAAAAAGATTCATTCTATCCAAGTAATGCTCTTGATTTCGAAAATAAATTAAAAGTTTTAGACGCTTAATATAAATTATATTCCATCATGCATTTGTATACCACTTGAAATCTTGAACAGAATATTGCAAGTGGTAAATCAAGAGGGTAGAGTTAGAAAGCAAATGAATGTTTGGTTAGTTTGTAGTTGCTCATTCCAAAAGGTTAAGAAAGGAAAAAAAAAGGGGGGGACTTGTTTTGAGATTTTAGCTTTAAAAAACAAAATATCTTGTATCTCAGAGGATACGTTGCGAAAAAACGAGTTGGGAAGTTAAAAAAAAATAATTTAAATTATTTCAACAAGATCCGCTGGGCAAAATTAAAAAGCAAGAAACATTCTCCAAGAAATAAAATTAAAGAAAGAAAATAAAAAGAATGTTTAAGGAATCATTCATCAGAAGGAAAAAGAAAAAAAAATTGCATGCCCCGGGGAATAAAAAATGCGAAATAATCATCTTTCAAATGCTCCCATTTTTCTGGAGAAGAATAAGGAACAAAGAGGGAAACACGGTAGAGCAGCAAATAAAGAAAGTTAAAAAATTACTTGGGCTAATAAAAAAATATACATATAACCGTAACCGAGAAAAAGGGGAAAAAAGAAGGGAAAAAGTTTTCGTTGATGAGTTGCGGTGTGGGAGGTTCTGGTGATGCATGGAGTGTTTGCGAGGGAAAATGCTGAGCCTCTTTGTCATGGCCAGGAAAAATACCATCCCAGAAAACGTATGGGATCCTTAGATATTGCACGACATGCTTGAGTGAATGCCATAGCTTTGCTTTAATTTTAAAGGATGTTGGGTTTTGTTCTTAACTGTGAGAGACTTGTCATGCAATACACGTCAGAAGTGTAATCGCTGTGTTAGTTCTCATCAAACATAATGTCTTTATGAACGTTACAATCTCCCAGATTTGAATGTTCGCACAAAATCAAAAGCGGAACGACTAATGTTTCAGCGAAGGGTGAAACTTTTTGACCTCTGTGTTTTCCAAATATACACTACAGTAAAATTAGATGTAAATGTTACTTATATTTGTAAAATTGAACATCGAAATTGGAGCCTAAGTTTAATACTGTTTATTATACACAGTCCGATGAGTCTATAAATAGTTTATTTCCTGCAGTGAAGGTATAATCAACCAGTTTTATATCTTAAGCTGCATTTTTATTGTATACCATATTAAGAGTATGTGTCTGATAAGCTGTATGATAAAAAAAAAATGTTAATCTTTTTTGCAGAAAAATTATGTTATGCAGTATTAGGAAAGGCAATGCCAGCGGAAGGCATGTAAATAGAACGTGATGAACATGTACATTTGGGTTAACTTCACAAAATATCGTATCAAAATATGTCATTTGTTGAAGTTTATGTACATGTTTTTTTTCCTTTTCAATATTATTTGTAATTTAGAATATATATATATATATATATATATACATAATTTTTATAACGTAGTAAAAGAACGTAGAGACCTATTTGGTCAAGAATTTTGCGCATTGAGCTGTAAAGTTAAAATTAAAGAAAAGCAAAAGGAGTAAAATTCTAAAAGCAATCGCCTAAAAGTAAATTTGATACCTTAATATATATAAAATAAGTATGTATACTATAATTAACAGGCAAGACTGCAGAAGCTATAGCACACCCGAAATCCACTGAATCGTATTCGTTATATATAAAATATATATATATATATATATATATAAGAAGTATTCTAAAAGCAATCGCCTAAAAGTAAATTTGATACCTTAATATATATAATATTCGGTCCTGGTATATAGATTAGTTTCTAGTTTATATATATATATATTTAACTAATCCATATACCAGGACCGAAAAATTTAGTTTGAAAATGCAATGTAAGGCAAAATCGATATCTTCCAAAAGAACTGAGTAAAAATTGATAATATTTCGGTCCTAGGATTTAACTTCTACCTTATTAACTTGCATTTTAAATACCAATAATTTAAGCTGCTTTTGCTATTTACGAAATTATATGCATATTTTTAGTTTAAATTTAATATATATGCATATATATATGTGTGTGTGTGTGTGTGTGTTAAAAAGGTTTAGAATCGCATAGGAACCTGAAGCTGGTAGCATTTAAAGGAATATAACAGGACCTATAACACACTAAAAAGATTTTAAAAGACTTCAGATTTATAAGACTTTAATTCGCCCAAAGTGCGTTAGCCCAGAAGGGCTATGAATTTAGTTTTGGCATTTTGTGGCGTTTCACTGCAAACGGCGTTTCACTTTTCAAATTGTTACTACCAAATATTATCGCCCTGCGTTATATTTAAAAAAATTAGCTAATGAAGAATCTTCATGAATGTGTGTATGTTTCTCTCACTGTGAGAAAACAGCGGTACCTAGAGATATCCAGTTTTGAATAACGTAATCCTCCATTCGAATATGACCATTTGGAAGCCCAAATTCGGAATTTGTTTTAATATGTATTTCATATTTTGTAAAACTTTAACAAATTTTTGATTAACAAACTCAACGAATTCAAAGCGAGCAATGGCAACACTGTACGAAAAAAAAAACTTTTTATCTCCAGCGCACGAGACTGTGTATCGGAAATTCTAATGATATGCTCTTTTAAAATTATTTTGCGATATTGCTGTTGAATTGAATTTTAAGGTTTAAGTGCGAAGAACATGATACTTAATAAATAAAGCTAACACACAAAACGTTGCAAAACGCCCCATGGGCGTAATAAACTTTTTAATTAAATTCAACTCAAATTTGAAAACAGCAGTTATCATGTTTTACTTACAATTAGTTAAAACTGCTATTAAACTTGGTGCCTTAGCGTCAATAAACACATCTTCTAACGCAGTTTTTCGACAAATAATTTCTTCGGGAATTTTACACGGGTTGCGTGATCCTTCCTTATTTCTGACTAGCTAGCCTACCTTACACACAGTGTCAGATGTAATATTTTTATCACAGTTTTAATACAGTGCGATTAGAATTTTATTTTCCAAACTTGTTGTGGGTGCCAAACTATTACTTAAATTGCCAAAATTATTTCTAGTATTTTAATTTCTTGCAATTGTGAAGGGTTGAAAATTCTTTTGACCTATTTTGTTCTTCTTTATTTACTTTTAGAAATGAGTATTGTGTTTAAATCGTAGTGTAAAGCACTCAGATTCATTCATTAATCCTCTTGATACTAATTACAAAATTTAAAATTAGGTAACAAAAGTAACGTTATTTTAACATAAAAGTAACATTATTTTTAAATAAAATTCCATCGATTTCGAGGGTGATCAGAAACAGATTACTTTTCTTCATGAGGCAAAATATTTTGAAAAATAGTGAAAGCAGCGACGTGTTTACACCAAAAGCAATGGACGGAGCAAAGCACAAACATGACACCATTTATTGAGAGAACCAGGGGAACAATTTATACAATGATATTTTTGCTTCAAACTATGAAAGACCTGTGTCTGACCGCCCCCCCCCAAATCGAAAACGTTTTATTTATAATCTGCGATTGCTTTTTCACCTTACTTTAAATCTTATATTGGCGTGTTTCTCTTCCATTTCATTGTCTGTCAAATACTTTTTTTTACAATCTGCAGTTTTTCCTATATTTATGTTGAAGGCTGAGCTGGGGAGGGGGGAGAATTATTTTGTCGAATCAAAAGAACCCATAAGACTCTATTCTTTTTTTTTTTTTAACCCATGAAAAGTAATTTACTTTGTATTATTTTAGGCAACTATAATACAGAAGTTTTAAAAAAATATTTATTATTTTAGATGTTTAACTTAGTGGTAGGCATGTTAACCAAAATATAATTCTAGTTTAAATTTTTCTTGCTTACGAAGCTCCCAGAGAAGTTGCATGGAACCTCAGTTCTCCTCGGAGTATAGATTGAAAATTGCTGCTAAAAATTGCGTGCTATGAGACTTAACGTTTTTGGAAACTCTAAAATGTTGGAAATTTTTCTTTTTAAATTTGCTTTCTTCTTTCAAATTATACTACTCATTTGACTGAAATAATTTATGTGGTTATACAGTGCAACTAATTTTGTACAATTATAATGCTACATAAATCAAATAATGATTGTTTACTTATAAGGTATTTTTCCCGCTTTCTTACCAAGCCTTCGTAGCGTAGCGGTCAGCACACCCGACGCGAATTCGAGAGGTCCGTGGTTCGAGTCCCGGCGAGGGCAGTGCTCAGTTTTCTCATTTCTTGCTCTAAAAATAACCTAATGTCTTTAAAGTGGAACCCGAACTAAAAAAGGTAGTGGATGATAATTCTCTAACACCAGAATTATGCTATTGGGTCCCATTACCCCCAGTCGCTCTTTAAAAGGGGGAGTACATAAAGTATTTCTCCCGCCTTCTTAGTATGCCTTTGTGGTGTAATGGAACTCGGAATGCCTTCGAGAACACTCGGAACGCCTTCGAGAGCTCCGGGGTTCAAGTCCCGGCGTGGGCGTTTTGCATTCTCCTGCTTTCAAAAATATCTAATGTCCCTACATACTAATTAAAAAAAAGAGATAGAGAAATGCTTTTTAAACATTACTTCTATACATACTGTGATTTCTTACTTAATATCATGGGAACATAAAATCCCTTTTCCCTTTTTAAACCTTTTATTTTTTAGTTTTTGTTGTCATGAGGCACATCATGCTTTTTCTTTTACATCCAGTTTATGAATTTTAACACTTACTTAAAACTTAAAAAGGAAATTTTATTGTTTTTACTGAATAAAAAATTCGAGTCCTCTGATAGATTAAAATTTTGCGTCCTCCCCAAACAGAACATTTTTGCCATTTCGTTTGCATAAGATCTTTCAGATATTCCTTATTATTGGTTGCAATTTAGGAAAATATGCGCATCTCAATATTGTGATAATTTTCGATTGGCAACAAATTTTTCTATCTTTTTTGGGGGGGGGGTGTTCATCTGAATAACAATTTTTAGATGGAAAAATATCAAAACTGTAAGAAAAATGGTTATAGCAGATTTTTTTAAATAATTTTTTGCAAAGAATTCCCTTCATATATTAAACTGGAATCAGAATACAAAGACTACATGACAATATTTTTTAAATTATAAGTTTTCTTTAAGCGTTTATCTTAAGAGAATCCGTGTAATCATTATTAAAATACTGGGCAATTACATTAACATCCATTTATATTATCAATCGTTTTCTGTGCCATTAAGGGTGTTGCTACTAATATAATTACCAGTGGCGGCTCGTAATTAGCACTGTGGAACTACAGCACCCCCTGTTTCCACTTATTACTTTTTTTAATATTTAATATAATCAGCCCTTTTTTCTTTAATTCTTTCTTTATACTTCTACAATATATAATCCTTAAACTTAATGTCAGTAGCCACCATCCAGTTTATGAAAAATTCACGAAAGTTTTTGTATGGAACTGCGCTTCACAGTTCCAGTGATGTGGTGTTTGGCTGTTCTGCGCATGCGCGCACAGAAAGAAGCACTGGAGCCAGGGAGATAAAAGAGCACTGTCGCTCTTGCAGTGCTTAGAAAGCAGCACTGTCGCTCTTGCAGTGCCGAAATTCTGGAAACTTGATTATTTCTTACTCCGCGAGTGGGGTATTTGGCTGTTCTGCGCATGCGCCCTTAGGAAGCTCTTACGAGGCTGAGAGGGAGAAAAGCACTGTCGCTTTTGCAGTGCCGAATCTGGAGTGTCGTTTGGAGCTGGTTCTTTTTTTTTTACTCCGCGTAAGCTGTGTTTAAAAATCATACACCATATTCTTGGTTAGATTATTTTTCAGCTATTCTATTTGATTCATTTTTTTCGGTTCTTTTATTTTACAGACAGAAAACTTTAACCATGTCCTTGCATCCTCAAGTAACAATTTTGAACTTCAAGAGCTTTCGTTTTCACAGCTGTCTCTCCATGAGAAAATTACAATTAAAAAAAGAGGTCGTTCAGCACCTGATATTCTAATATGTCAGCCAGGCATAAGCAACAAGAAGAAATATATTCGTAGTTTCAATTCTAAATGGTACCAACGGGAAAATTGGCTTTGCGGTTGTGAAGTAAAAAATGCTCTATTTTGTTTTGGAAATTTTTTGGAACAGCACTCCCACTAATTTTAGCTACGAGCCGCCACTGATAATTACATTATTTTGTATTAATATATATTTTCATATGATAGACCAGAAACATTATTCATATAGTAAGCGATAATTTCATCGATAACCCATTCAAATTTTTATCGGTTAATCATTATAAGGACTTTGATACTTAAGATGTGCTGACATTCCCTTGTCAAAATATATAACAACCTTCTTATTAAGATAATTAATGTAACTGCAGCATGACATATATTTCGATCACATTTGTAACAGGTTTCAAAATAAAATATTGTTCTTTTTCTTCTTCTTCCATATGCAATGACTGCGGAACTGATATTTCATTGAACTGAAAAAGTTAGCAAGTAATTGATGACTGGATGCTTACAAATGAGCTAACAGTATGATTTCCTTTTTGAAAACAGCACTATTTGCATGTCAGTCATCCTCTATATTCATATATCTAGCGTGTTAGAGCAGTTCTTTCTGCATCACAATGGATCTCACGCAATCCTATTCACGCATATGAAAGAAAGTACTTGATTGGTCCTCCATCTGAACTCTGCTTTCCGTGAAAATGCTATTTCATTCTCTTTAATTTTAACTGCACAGAACAGAAAGAGCGAGAGAGGGATTGAAGAATTCATTTGCATTATGAAAAATGTAGTGGCTCGATATTAAATTCGAATTTCGGGTCGTAGGAAAGTTTTTGTTCCTTTTTATGATTTGGACGTATTTAAATTGTGAATTTCACAAATTGTTATTCTATTTTTCCTCTGAACATTAGAATGATCTTAAGGATTTTATAATTTGATTATTATTTTACACTTTATATCTTACTCTTTATTATTACTTTTACACTTCTAGCTCGCATGAACATATATTTGCTTAGATTTATTACCACAAAGGAGGGTTAATCCAAAAGGGCTACTAATCTCAAAACGGGATTTTGCGTTGAATCGCTATATAAGTCTGAGTGACTTTTCAAATTGTTGCCACCAAATATTATCGCCCTCCATTATATTTAAAGAAATTAAATAATGAAGAATTAGTATGAATGTAGGCATATTTTTCACGTTGTGAAAAAACAACGGTATCTAGAGCCATCAAATTTTGAATAACGTACTCCTCCATCCGAATATGGACACTTGGAAGCCTGAATTTTGAATTTCTAATTTGTTTTATTATGTATTTCATATTTTGCAAAATTTTAAAGAATTTTTGATTAACAAACTCAATGATTTCAAACCGAACAATTGGGACACTGCACGAAAAAAAAATCGTTACCTCCAGCGCGTGAGACTCTCTATCGGAAATTCTAAAGATATGCTGTTTTTAAAGATTTTAGTGCATTTCAAAATTTATGAAACTTTAGCAAATTTTTGATTAACTACTCAGCGACATCAAAGCGAGTAATAACAACACTATACGAAAAAAAAGCATTTTCATGTCTAGCGCGGGAGTCTGTCTCACGGAAATTCTAAAGAGAGGCTGTTTTTAAACATTTTTACCTCAAAGGAGCGTTAGCTCAAATGCTTTCGAAACGTGTATGCGTATATAAATGGGAAAAAACGCCCCTTTGATAAGATCTGAAAGCTTTCAGATTTTTTTTATTTGGTTTATAATCATACTGTTACAGTATTGATTTTACTTTTGTTTTAATCGAAAAATCTTGAATTTTGGTTACGTGGGGACTTGGTACCTTTCGAATGATATTTTTTATTTAAGAATTTTCATCTATTTTCTATGAATAATATTAAGTGGTTATACAAGACAAAAAGATTTGAAGCTGGAAAAAAAATTTTCTGCTAGTAATTGTTTTTTAATTAAAATTTTTTTAAGAAAAATTTAAGAATTAAAAATTCCTTCTTCTCCTACAATTTTGAATGTTTTTCCCCAAATTTCTTTATTGCATATGCTAGAGTGTTCTTAATAACTTTAAGGATCGATTTTGCGATTAATGAATTAGTTTCCAAGAAAAAAAAATAAAAAGCCCATTTTTATGTAAAAACGTTAAAAAAAAAGATGATCTCAATCCTGTTTTCACTCCGAATAATTTTTCTTTTTTTCACTTTCTTGTTTTCACTCCGAATAATTTTTTTTTTGCAAAACGCATAATTGTTCCTATTAAGAATACAATTTTAAATAAGCAGTAAAAATATTAAATAATTTATTCCATATCTGTAGAAGTTTTAGGACTTTAAGTAAAAGAATATTCTGAAAAAAATGAAAACTGAGAAAAGCAGTTTAAAGAACGTAAACTGTCTAAATGGTCATTAAATCATTTCAAATTTCTTAAAAATTTTATTACTGAATTACAATACATATGTATATAAAATAAAACCTAGTAATGTTTAATTGGTTAATATAAATATAAATTACAAGCTTATGTTTAAAACCCCATCTGGCTACAAATATTGAAAAAAAATCCTAAAATACAAGTAGAATTTTTCTTTACCTGTTTTTGTGTTCTTTAATACACGTTCAAAAAAATTTCAATACATGAATCAATTATAATATATTTTCGAAAACATTTATAATTAATGCTAATAACATTAATTTGTCGTTTCTTTCATTTTTTCAAAAAGCAAAATTTGAAATTTTAATAAATATAAAACATCCTATTTAAGCAGCATATGTGATTTCCAATCTTCTTTTAGCCATTTCTCCTAGCATATAAATTGCATTTTAAAATAACTTAGGTATATTTTAATTAATTAAAGAGTTTAATGTTCGTTCCAGCACTATGGATGAAGGCGAGAAGGCATCTGTCTATGAAAACTTATGTCGCAGCATTTATATGAGGAGGTTATGTAATAGGCGCGAGTGTTCCAAAAGGTACTGGTCTAGAGGAAGATCCTGAATTGCAGAAAATTAATTAAAGGTTGCTAGTTCGCAAAGAGCAAAGCCATCGTATTTTTTTTTACATATATATATATATAATAGATATAACCTTGCCATTTTAAAGGTGAAGAAATTTTTTTTCCCAGCTTCACGTTGTATTTAAATAAATCAGTTTATAAACATAAACAGACTGATACTTTCAGTCATATTTAATTACATTCCTTTTCATTTACACTGATTTTTAATAATTTACTGAAAAAAATTAAGAAGTTAAAAAAAATAAAAACTGAGGGGGCGTGGCATTTAAAGGGCTGTCAAAATGTTTAAAAGCTTTTTATGCCATTTATTACCTTCAGATCATTTCAAAATTTCTCTTCAGTGTAGTAAGGGTATTAAGGTATTTTTCTAGCAAAAAATTGAAAAATCGGTAATTTCATCGATTTTTTGGTACCGAGTCCCCTTAAGCAGAAAGCAATCTCAGCTTTTCAGTAGGTGTTAGTGTACAGTAGATGTGAGAACAAAACTACAGATTACTGGTATTATATCCTGGCCTTGTGGTGCTGTGACACTTGCGCACACGGCGGTTTGGCACAAGTGACAGGTGCGCACATCTTTCCCTCGGAAACGTGAAATTTTCCAACAGGTATAACCAGTTACAGACGACAAATGACATTTCCGCACAGCCTTTCAGTCACAATCATTCAACCATATGATTTTTCTTAAGTAGTGCCCATTCCTCCTTTGGTTTGAGATTTCTGATAAGTATAATTTTCTTGCTTGCGTGCACTATGATTTCTCCGAAACCGCTAGTCAGAATTTCAAAAAAAAAATTTAGCCATCTTTATAAAACCTAAGTAAGTTTAAAAGGAGCAACTGCTATGCATTTCACTTAAAAATTTTAGAACTTATCTTTAAACGTGTTAATAATTGACTTTAGAGCTACAAAAATAAAATAAATATATAAACATTTTTTTTTAGTATCTATTATTTTTAACATAAGTCATTTTATTTGTACATCATTTTTTTTTTCTTTTTTTAGTTTGGGAAAACGTCTTCTAAAACACAGCTTTGGTTACCTAATGCTGAGCTCAGTACATACTACAATATTATAAAAAAGGTTTTTAACTTAAAATACTTTGATATTCTGGTTATAAAATAAAAGTAACAAATACATCATTAATAAAGTAAAATAAGTATACAAATATAATAATTATACAAAATTTCACTCTGATAAAAAAATCAGCTGTAAGGATACTGAGCTTTAAAATCTATTGTATTTGGAGAATATATTGATATTTTAAAGGCACCTGATTCCTTAAGGCATTTATCATTCTTACATGATAACAAATGCATAATATAAACATTTTTTTAAAACCTATATTTGTGCAGTCTAGCAGGTTGAAATTGTGTGAAGAAAATTTAGAATCTAAGTCGCTTTTCTAAGTTATTAAAAGACAACCTGGAAGATAGGGTTTTGTGCAGAACTGTCACTAAATTATGCAAACTATTATTACTCATCCAACAATTAATGTTTCTTGTGCGCAAGCATCCCTGTTTTTGGATTTGCGCGCGACTGCTGTTAAGCCGGCTTTCTGCTACGGATTGAATGGAAAGGCTGTGTTGCGCAAGTTTTCTGGTTTGTCTGCTTTTAGCAAGGCTCTTTCTCCTTCATAGAAACACTTTACAGTATTGATCACAGACAAACATACTTAGCAGTAAACAATTACACTATTTAATTACTACCACAGTAGCTCATCACAATATTTATAATATTATTTCGGCTGCAGAACCGGGATAGTGGTTAGCAACATTGAATGCCGTACCGAAAGGCGCGGGTTCGAATCTCGGAGAAGGTGTGGATGTTTGTAAATGTATTATGTATGCGCGGCATAGAGGCATCCTAAATATGCGGCCAGCAGAAATTCCTCCCGACAGGTTGGTGGTATGGGAAGAGGGAAGTGGGAGACTCTCGAACCTGTCCTCCCAGGGTGCTATCCTTCAAAATTGGAGGCGGAACTGAGCAAAGTCCTGTTGTCATACGTCTGTACGTGCTCAAGGCGTCTGCTAACGACAGACACAATCTTGCACTCCTTGCCATGATGAATTTCGTGGGCTTGTTCTAATGTTACTCGCAGACAAGTGAGGTAAGTCACAACAACAACAGCAATGTTATTTCAAATATATAACACCAGCCTCATATATAACACCTGGATATACTAAAGATATTCAGCGTAAAATATCATTAAACGGTCTAATTATCATTTTAATGTACTAAATAAATATGTATTTTTTTCAATAGAAAAGCGGCGAATACTGAATCATTTCAACATATTATTCTAATGTCAGACTGAGAAAATAATAACTATAGGGTTTTCGGATTTGTATTTTGTAAAATATACTTACGAAAAACATATCCGATCTTACAATACACTGTATTGTAAGACCAGTGTAATATTACAATACAGTGTATTGTAATCGAGTATAAGACAGTGTATCAATTTAATTACAGTGATTAATTAAATTTTTCTTCATAATAACGTAAAAATTTGGAAGCACATTAATTATAAATTTTGCAAGATTGTAAATGTTGCACTTACTCGCACATTTTTCCCCCACCCATGTACTTCTCCTTCGAGTTTTTTCAGATTTTATTTTAGAAACTTTCATATTCTCTACATATATATTTTATAATATGTTCGCATTCTATAAGTTCCTACAACTCATCGGGGAAACGTACAGAATACGAATCGATGGCAGCGTACGGTGTAAATGAAAACAAGATTTACTAATATTAGTAAAGAATACTGTAATAATATTATTTATTAATTCCCGTTTAGTTGAAAACTCACATTGTTAACAAAATATTATAATTCAGAAACAAAAATAATGCATTAAGCCTTTCTAGAGCATAATTCATATGTTATGTTAAATTTTTATGATGTTAAACATCTTTTATGTTTTTTTAATTCGATATAACCTACATAGCCTGATTTATGTGTGCAGAAAAAAAGAAGAAAAAATTTAATGCTATATTTAATTATTTTAATAAGGTGCCAATTTTTAATCGAAAATAACCCTAATATTTAGTGTGGTGTCATTATTTATGCAATATTTAATAAGAAAACTGTAATAGCGACTTCAAAAGTGCTTACATTAAGAAGATCATCGGCATTATAATGCGCCACTGGAAAATGACTTATATTCGAAAATGATCATATGATATAAAGTTATAATTTCTGTGCAGCTAAAGCTGTGCAAATATTCACAGGATGTTGAAGCCTTTGCGATTTTTTGTATAATAAAATTTTTGACAAAAGTGTAATTTGAAAAGTATTCAATAAAGGTGCATTTAGTAAAGCGTAAACATATAAGAATAATAATAGTATGGTAAAAAACACGTTTTTTATCTACCTATTGAAGCAAAGGAAAAATTTTCAACAATTTTTATGCAGTTCAAAGAACAAATTTAATGTTATTGGCATACATTTTCTCGTATCGAGAAATTTTTTCTTTTCAGATTCTCAACGCACGTGTCGCTTTTTAAAAAGAATAAAGTTTAAGATTTGATGGCAATCTTTGAAGAGAAAATTAAATTATTTCACTATCAAAATCTTTCAGTATGATTTTTATAAAAGAGGGAACAATGTAGGTTTACTTATGGAGAAAAATACAATTGATTGATGTTGCATTAAAGAAGAATGCGTCTTAAATGTAGAATCGTTTCCATTTCGTTAGCATAATAAACTATTAGAACTTGAATTAAAGAATTCTCCTTAAAATTTGTTGCTTTTCTAAGTATAATATAAACCACTCTCCCTTTTAATAAATCATTTTCTTGGCGCTGAAGTTAAACGTAAATAACAATAAATAGTAATTATGAATTTTAAAGCGTACCATCAGACTGAATTAAAATGTAAAGGGGAAGTGGAAGGGGCTATGATCTGTTACTTTAAAATAGGCATTTCAACATTATAGCGACCTTTACCATCGTAACGTGAATTGTCATCACCATCCAGAGGAAATTACGGAATTTTAGCAAATTAGATACTGGACTTCGCCGCAGCAGTCGTTGCTATGGTTATGAACCATGGTTTGGGAGCAAGAAAGGACCTAGAAGTGTCTAAAGAAGCAGACTGTAACGGTAGCCGAGGGGAAGCCGTGGAACACTTATTATACTTCACTGGCTCAAAATATGGATGCATGGAGACTGTAATTTTAAACACCAGGAAAAAACGAAAATGCTATTCCTGTTTCTTGTATTAAACTTATCTGTGAAGGTGTCCGTTTACTAAATGTAAATTCCTTCAGAGCTGTATCGTTATAAAATAATGTTAATTTATAAAAAGCTGGATTTTCAAAGGCTTCTTATAAAAAGCTGTACCTTGTGATAAGCTGGACTTTCAAAAGAGATACAAAAAGCAATTATTTGCTGTACTTTAAGAACATTTAACTGAGAGTTATTGCAAAACTTTATTACTGCTGGGGGAAGTGTTCCTGCCTGTTAGCTGAAGTGCATTTTTTAATAAGATACACGGTGAATGTAGCAAGCAAATATAAGGAAAGTTACAAGCAAATGTATGCATAAAACAGGCATATGAATGATGAGGGTCATCAAGAAACAATTAAGTATTACTAAATTTTATCAGCTATCCTTGCATAAAAAGTTCATAGTAAACAATCCATAATATTCTACATTATAAAATTATACAGAGGAAAAGTCAACAAACACAAAAATTTATTTAGCAATATATTAATTTCATACACATAAAAATTCGTTCCTTAATGTGTTTGTACCTTTTAATAATTTTCAGAGAGAAAAGGAATTGCCTATCCCCTGTCATAAAACTATTATTTAATAAATTGCTCTTCTAAAGATCATCTGAAATGTTATCATAACCACGATAATTTTTTTATACATTACCTTGGTTACACAATACGCAGTAATGAACACGTTATCAGATTATCTTGTTTCCTCAATGTATCTCATTAAGAAATGCACTCCGGATAACAAAGAAGTTTTTTTTTTTTTTCTCAGTAATAGAGCTTTTGCGATATCTATCTCCGCGACTTTTGTCAAGTAGCCCGACACAGATCCTTACGCGTTAAATCTTGATAAAGTTTTCGCGTGTCAGCGACGAAAACTCCTGATTCATTATATACACGCTTCATTGCGGAATCGCATGACACTGAGAAAATTTCAGGCGTCTTTCGATCGTTATTTTCTGAAAAAGCGCTCTTTTCTACTTCATATTCTCCTCTGCTGCGCAAATACCAAGCGTTGGAATAAGAGAAAGTGGGAGTTTAAATGATACTTTGCGTTTTATTTTACAAAGAATGGTATAATTTGAAGCATTTATAAATTTTCAAGAGCTATTTTAGACTCAAGTTTCGCTGAATTTCAAAATTTCCTCCCCATTTATATTATTAAAATTAATGATTTCCTTTTTTTTCTTCTTTCCTACCTATACATTGTTAACCTACGCATCTATACATATAACACATTTCTACCTATAACCGATCTATACCTCTAACACATTTCTTCCCAACCATTAACTCATTCAATGATTTGTACATATCATTTTAATATTACTATCGCCATTAAAAATACACAGATTAACAATAGCCACAATGTAACAACTGCATTATTTTAAAGCCTTTTTTGAGGATCACTTTTATATTTTACTTAACATTGCCTTCTCTTCGCGGTTTTCTGGTTTAGAGGGCGTGTTTTCGTAGAGGACTTTTCTAAGTGGCTCGTATTTATGTTGCGTACAAAGGTATTTAAGAAAACCAACACGTCCAGCCAATGAGAAATAGAATTAGAAAGAACTGATACTTTTCTGAATCTGAAAATCTTTCATCACTTGGATATTTATAGGTCTTTATTATAAATTAAAGATCTTAATGTTTCGTCAATTAGGCTATATTAATCGGGCCCGATTTTATACTTGTTTTTAAAACAATGCCATTTTTTTGGCTCTATTTTACGTCAAAATAACTTATGCGACGATTTTAATACTTTACACAAGGAAAGAATGATTTTAATACTTTACGAAAGGAAAGAATATTGTACAGCTAAGTTAATCCAGCTGTAGCATTCCCCACAAGTAGCAGAGTAGTTAAGAGAGTTGAATATTAGGTTTAAAACCGGAAAAACGGGCTAGAACACGGCAACAGCAAATGTTTATTTTGAAAGAGAAAGAGATGTTCGCTTGTAGGATTTACGAAGGGAAACTGCCTTGTTCTTAATAGAAAACCACGAAATAAAACATAAAGAAAACCAAAAAAAATACCCAAGAAATCAACAGTTTGTAGAGATTCGAACCTGCTCGTATTACAAGTGTTAGCGATTTTACTTACTTGGACATTGGTTTCGCAGTTAAAAAATGATGCCAACAGTACTAATCCTGCCAAGAGCATTAAATACTTTTCTATGAAGATGTTTTAAAGGAATGCATTTGTGGAAATAAAATTGGTAGGTATAAATTTCGCAAAATATATAGGAGCAGTTTGAGTTTATGAACATGTCGAAGATTAAAATTTATAGATTAACTAAAATGAAATCATTATGGAATATTTGCATTTCTGTAGAAAAAAGAAAGATGACACCTTGCAATAAGTAATTATCATCTCTATAAGCATCTTTGCTAGAATAACAGCAATCTTTCCATTTGTAGTATGTCCTTAATTGACGTTTGCTACTAATGGTGATTTTCTTTTATTTAAGTTACTACTAAGTCAAATAAAAAATTACCACACGCGACAGTAATAGAACAATTAATATTATATGTAATATCTAAGTGCCAGCTTGAAATATTAAGAAAAAGTAAATTACAACATTACGTTGGAGTTGATGTTAATTTTAAAGAACTCAGTAACTTCAAAGAGAAAGAAAAAAAAAGAGAGAGAGAGAGCGAGAAAGAGAATTTTGCTTCATTTTTGAAAAAAAGAATTTTCTAACCGGGTGCATTAGATCTCTTGTTTTTAGTGTCAACATGCATGCAGTCTTTTCTTAGAATAAGAAAGTAAAATAAGAAAAAAAAAAGGTAAGGTAACGTGTGTAAATGTTGATGAGCCCCGCATATTCTTGTTTTATTATTACAATTCACTGCCTGTATAACATGTATTTTACAATTCACTGCCTGTCTTTACTGCATTATTCATATAATAAATTTATGATGCAACCAGATCGAGAAATCATATTGCTTCCTACTCCACAAAGCATTACTAACCTCGAAAGAGTTGAATTTCGCACCCTAGAGTCCAGCTTTTTATTTACACATGGCGTCAAAAAGAAATTTTAATTGGAAAGACAGGTGAATTTGTCAGTGAACCGGACGAAGAAGATTGGATTTATTTAATAACTGCAAAACGTACTAAGGTCATCTACCAAAGAGAAGGAGTGTCTTCATGATGTTCTTTCTAAAAGAAATTAGCACGTACTCCCATGTTATACTTGGAGGAAAATCAGAAAAATACCAAGCAGCCAATTCGTTAGTTTAAAGCTCAGTTAATTCGAACTACTAGTATTATTGTGACTTATATGATTTGTCTGATAGTAACATCAGAACAAGCCTGCAAAATTCATCGGAGTGCAAGACTGCGCCTGTTGTTGGCAAGAGTCTTGAGCACCATACGGGTGACAGTACGACTCTGCTCAGATCTGTCCCCAATTTTGATGGAGAGCACCCCGGGGGGGCGTTCCAAGGGTCTCCCACCCCTCTTCTCCTGCCATCAACCTCTCGAGGGGACATTTGGTTAGCCGCATATTTAGAGTTCTCCCAAGTTGAACAGATACTATACATTTCCAAACATCCATGCCTTCTCCGAGACTCAAATCCGGGCCCTTCGGTATGGCATTTAGCATCGCTAAGCACTATCCCCGGTTTGGTGGCACTACTAGTATTTAGTGGTCTTATCCGTTTGGCTACTGGTGAGCACGGGCGAAGAAAAATATAGGTTCTTCTATATATAAAAATATAGGTTGTAGTGACATTAGGTATTTTTTGAAAGCAGGAGGGATGAAAAATGAGCAATGCCAATGAGCCGAGGACCTCTCGAATACGCGCCGAGCGTGCTGACCACTACACCACGAAGGCATGCTAAGAAGGCAGTAGAAATACCTTATATACTCTCCCTTTTAAAGGGCGACTGGGGATTAGGGAACACAGTCGCTAAATCTTGGTGATGGAGAATCATCACCTACCACCTTTTACAGTTCGGGCCCTACTGTAGAGACATTAGGTATTTTTTTAAAGCAGATGTGAAAAATGAGCAGTGCCCTCTCCGGGTTCGAACCCTCGGATACGTGCCTAGTGTGCTGACTATTACACCACGAAGGCATGCTAAGAAGGAGGGAGAGGTTTGAAAAATGAAAGGTTGTCTATCGCTGAACGCAATGGGCTTTAAGAAAGGTTAAAAAATAACTCATATATTTCTCGTAAGGAGAGCACTTGATACAAGGTTGAACTCTTGACATACTCTTTTACATAATCTTTTAATGTTGTAGTCCATATAATATAGAAAGAATGCAAAAAGAATTATTTTTTGTCTACCATAAAATTATTTTTATAATATTTTTTCTCAGTTCACATTTTAAAATGATTATGGGGAACACAATGGGCTGGAAGGTGTCATGTTAATGACATTATCTCCCACAAACATATCGCTCTAGTTAGTCTTATGTCAAGATTTCTTATCAAGACAATATCATTTCTTGGGTGACATTGTTTTTACCTTTGGCTCCCGTTCTAACACTTTAGGAATGAATCCAATTAAGCGGTAAACGAACAGACATGTCTTCAGATATGCTCATTCAACTCACTACTCATTCAACTGATTTAGATATGGCACAAGTGCAAGAACTTTATCTTAGTTGAATTATCTTATTAGCTAACAATGGAAATCTCAGATTTTCAGCTAGACGGTATTTAGTTTTATTGTTGCCCATGTCAAAGTTCCATTGATATAATAAGCTCTAAGTCTAAATATTTCAAGGTGATTCCTGTAATAAAAAAGGAGACTAAATAAATTATGTCTACCGAAAATTTCTCAATGCTTAATTTTTATTTTTGTCTTCATTAAAGGTCTACAAAATGTGAATTGGTGTATGCGTTACGTAAATGATATGGTGACTCAAAACGGTTTTGAAACTACTCCGAGTTTGATACTACGCCTGTGTCGATTCAATGAAATTGTCCTTAAAATTTAGCAAATTCTTAACCTTTTGATTATACTTTGCACTTAATTATTGCAGCTATTTTGATTATATGCATCGTTGATCATCGATTATATACATCGACGATTATGTACATCGTTGATATTATCTTTGACCTTACATCTTATCGAGTCTAAATAGTGTCAATCACATGCTTGTGATGGCTCTGTGCAGATGATAAATGTGCATTATTACTCATTATTTCATCACCATCAAAATTTCTTTTTTTATCCTGTTCTCAATATCCAGACATCAAACTTACGTCGGTGTCGTTTCTAAGCCGTGTAGAATTTATGCAATGTCGATTCTACATATTTTTGATCTTATGAATGCAAGTCGTGAATTGCAGCGCTCTTGATACAGCATTCCTTAATATCAAGCCATATTTAAAGAAATTAAAGAAAAAAAATGAATCACAGTTATAAATAAAATACCTCATATTTCAAATTCGCTGAAACAACCTTGTATTTGGCGTACATTTACAAAAACACTCAATCGATTTCGAGGGCAGCTACAGGTCCCTCCTCATCATTATATACATTGGACACAACAATTCCCTCCCTTTCCTTGATATTCTTATAATTCGCAATGAAATTGATTTTAGCACTACTGTGTACCGTAAACCCTTTGCAGTTTGTTTACCACCCCATGCTAAGTCATGCCACCCTGTTAAGCAAAAAATGGCTTCTTTTTACTATTATGTATTCAAAGTTTGTTCCACAGAATCCTTGCTTACCAATGAACTTAATTATTTAAAAGCAGTTGCTATTGACCAAGGATTTTCTCCCGTGATTATTGATAAAGATGTTAAAAAGTTTTCAGAGTCCCATCATAGAAGTCATTCCACTGTTAGAAATAATATTAATGACTTTGTCGTGCTTCCATTTTATCCTTCTGTTAGTTATAAGGTCGCACGGATTCTCCACAAATTCAATTTTCAGGTTAGTTTCTCCCCTATCAATAAAATTCACGGTTCGACTCTAAAAGATTCTGTTTCTGACTTTAATTCTTGGGGAATTTATAGTATATCGTGTCAGTGTGGCTTGAGATATATTGGCCAAACAAAAAGAGCATTAAAGTTTCGTATCAAGGAACATGAATCTTATGTCCGAAAGGACGAAATTAACATGTCTTCAATAACGTATCATAGCTGGAAACTTAATCGACTTCGGATCTGCAAAAATTATCCAAAAAGCTTCTTCCGTTGGTGAATTGGATTTTCTTGAGGCTTTTCATATTCACAAAGATTTAGCAAGTTTAGTGAACGATTTTAAGTCTAATCCAGTCCTTCCTAGCGCTTTTAAAATTCTATTAACATAATTCTTGATGATTATTTTTGCCGATTGGTGGCGTTGCCTCCTCGCGCGTGGTTCTACCCGAGAGTATATAAAGCCGTTACTCAGCTTTCTTTCCCTTTCTAGATATTTTGTTCTCCTGATGAGGAGGGACCTGTAGCTGCCCTCGAAATCGATTGAGTGTTTTTGTAAATGTACACCAAATACAAGGTTGTTTCAGCGAATTTGATTGTCACATTTTCGTGTTTCTCTTCTACTGTGACCTCATATTTATTTGAGTTCTAAAGTATTGGTACCTATTTGTTTATTTACATCTGAATTTGGTTGGTTGATTTTTGTTAAAACAAAGTACACAAGAGTAATCTGTCAAAGAAGAGGAGCTATCGTGGAGGAATTCCTAAAGGAAACTGACTATTATACACTTGAAAGATCGGAAAAATCATTAAGTCACTCATGCACAGCATACATGTTCGCTAAAAGTCGAATTATAAACTTTCAGTGGTTTCAGTCAATCGGCTACTGATGGCCGAGATAAAGTCCAATAGGAAGTGCAATATGCAAATCCAGTAGTACAAATAACAACCTAGTATGTCCAGTAAGTCCAAATAAAGTATCTGAAGTGAAACTTTCTGACTTGTAAAGATTATACTTAACTCTGGATCAATTTTGTCTTATGAGTTAATAATGCAGCAACATCTCATTTGCTGACCCAGAAAATTGATTCTTTTAAGAACCAAAGGCTAAGAAACTGAATTCTTTGCTAATGCACCTTCTAATATAACTATAGCTTGTAGTTATATAAAAGGTGCAGAACCGTAGCTTATAAGAAGCTATATAGCTTATAGGGATCTGTCGCCTTCCTTGGACATGCCACAGTTTTGTAACTGGTACCTCATCTATCTGGAAATCGAAAGATCAATAGTTCCAACCACGGCGAGAAAATGACTGATTTTTCACGTTTCTATCTTGGAAAATTTAATAACTGTACAAGCACATTAGCAATCAGTACAGCAATATGGCATGTATTTACTAAATTTTCATTTCCATTAAAGTTTACAGTAAGAGAAGGAAAGATTTAATATAAAAAGAAGCGAGTTGATTAAAAATAAACCCAACAGAAAGATTACAGTGACTTAAATTTTTCCTCAACAAATACTACCTGATCCTTCGCTTCTGACTTTCTTTAAATTAGCGCATAGGAACATTATTAAAGTAAACAAGAAACAGTATATGAAAGTAAGAAAACGAGAGGGTGCACTTTATAATAGCCTTCGATCACAAATGCGGCGTGTGATATTTAATGGTGACTTAAATTAAAAATTATTTTGAACTGGAATTAGTATTCAAAACGGGAACGTGGGATTTCTAAGATGGTTTTAAAAGATAGTTAACCTCGGATATAAAGTTAAACAGGAATTCATTAACAAAATGAAGAAATACGTAAAAATGCAATTTGAAATTATTTTCAACAACGTTTTATCACGATAAATCTATATCACATGTGCATTGCGAAATAATGACATGCATTTTAATGAAATATACAGCATTCTGAGGTTTACATCATAGTAAACAATGCAGCAGTGGTTCACTTGAAATTACTGAGCTCAAAATTCGCTGTCTCCCAACATAAATCTTTTGATGCATCATAAAAATATTTTTTGCATAAAAAGACGTCAAGAAAAAATTGTGTATTATGAAATCACGTTTAAGCTGCGCATTTTAAAGGATGTGAAGTGACAGGAACTTTTGCCCCAGAGGTATTTCTACAGTGATGGACCCCAAATTTAGAGTCAGTCTTTTTCCCAAAAGATTCATTCGTCATAGTTTTTGTTTCTACCGCCTGTGAAAGGTAAGGGAAGCTGCACAGCAACTACTGGCCGTAGCAGGAGATAGAGCTTTTACTTGTCCTGACCCGCTTCTTCTTCCTCCTTTTCTTTCCTCTTTTCTCTTCCGACGTCATTTCTCATTTCTGGACCTTGTTTCTTTAGAATTTCTTCTTTCATCTTCTTTCCACCCTCACCTCTCCCAGCGCTTGATCTTACTCTCAAAATAAAGTTGCTGTTGCTGAAGCAACGATTTCTTTCGATGCCAGTCTTAGGGTTCGAGATTTTACATTGCATGAGGCTACGTGGTGTTCAAGAGCGAGGGCTCTTCGATTTCTTTATTCTTATTTAAAATAAGAAAAGATCGATATAAATGCCAACTGAAAAATGTGAGCATTTGGAAAAAGTTGCCGAAGTGGTAGCTGAGTGAACATCTAGTTAGACATAAAATATTATGTGACATTAATGGAAATAGTTATATTAATAGAATCGATTTGGCTGAATTGTTAGAAAGATGACGAATTCCCTAATTTCATACAATAAAGCTACAAAAGAAGGAGAAGGGAATTAAAAGATGTACTCATATGTAAAACGATCTTCAGTAAAGAAAAAATACAAATTTTATAATTTGCTTTTTCCCCATTATCATATTACAAGCAATTAGCAAAGTTTTATGTGTTCTATGTCGCTCAAGATCTTAAAATGCAACGAAGTTCTCTTTGGTTATATTAATGCGTAGCTGTACATCTCGATAAGTAGAATATAATTCGAGTGGTGGATTTTATGAAATGGAAGACCTATCTCACTTGCACATTTAAAGCCTCATCTTGAAACACAGACTATTGTTTATAATTTCTTTACATTTCTGAACTGCTTCCATTTGAATTCGAAAGATTACATGGGGGTCCATTGTGTTTACGACTTGCACGATCCCATGAACTCGCTTCTGTGCGGTTCTATATGGTACAAGTTCTGCATGGTTTGTCATACGAGACATTAGAGTTCCTCATGTCACGAAATGATCATAAATTATCAACATTTACAGGGAAAATATTAAAATTGTAAAAACTGATTAAAAGCTCAGACTTATTAAGGAACTTCCGAGAAAACCTCACTTCGTTAATGTTTCAATAACTGTACTTTTCTTTTAATATCGAGATTTTCAAGTTATGGTTAGCTTCAAAATGAAACAATCTCATAAAAGAAACGTTTCGTAGTATAAGCGGAAGCACTCTCGATGCGTATGCGGGAGGTCAGGAGTTCGAATCCCGGCGATGGTATTGCATATTTTTGTGTTTCTGTATCGATGTAACCTTATGACTCTATTAGTGACTTCCGAAGTAAAAGTTAATGGACTAGTGGCGGCTCGTAGCTAAAATTAGTGGGGGTGCTGTTCCAAAAACATTTAACCTTTGTTTTAAACCTGTGTAAAGGGAAACAAACATGTATAAAAAGAAAATTTATTTTGAAACTTCCATGAAATTTTACAAAAGAAAAATTAAACATTTCTTAATTACTTTATTAAATTGTT
>KK118134.1:97054-114249 GCA_000611955.2 Stegodyphus mimosarum | reverse complement strand
GCGTGGAAGTATTTCCACGTCTAAGGAAAAAAAAAAAAAAAATGAAAAGAACGTCATTTTTTAAAGGCAATACTAAATTACTAAATAATAAAGCAAAAAAATTAGTACCATTTCTAAAACGAACAAATGTATTACAAAATACATGGAAAGTTAATTATCAGGAAAATAATTAATTCATGAAGTGAGAAGTATATATTTTAATTATATAAATATTTAGAGTGTTTACAAATCTGAGTATCGAAATCAGTATGTAATCTGAGTACCGAACCACTGAACGGTTTGGAACTGAAATGGTATTTTTTATTCCGGGTAAGGAATAAATAAGAAAACATTGAGTAAAATGTAAATAAAATTACTTTTAGGACGAAAAATGGATCTATTATGAAATGAATGAATGGAATTAGTAACAGTATAAATACTTCGTAATGTAAGGGAAGGGATGTGTAAAAAAAGGTTTCATTTGAATTGAATGAAAAACAAATTAAAGAACTTGAAAACAGACTTTGAAAAAAGAAGAATAAATATACAGCACACATATCTTTCTGTTTAACAAGGAAGTCTAGAAAAAAAAAGGAATTCTTTATTTCCTTTATATTAATTTAAAATTTTTTATCTTGAACATATCTATAGAAAGGATATTTTTGAAAGACAGTGCGATATAAAATAACCGTAAATCATTTTCCTTATGCCTCTTATGCAACGTTTGTCTAAAAATTATTATAGTGAAAAAAAAATCACATCGATAGATAGTATCAGCAGTATGTACACATTAAGTCACAAGATATTTTTCAAATCACTGTTAGAGAACTGAATTAAAATGAGACTATTTCCTCACAATTATCATGATATTTTTCCCCTTTTATTTACAGTTAAACCTAAATTAGGAAAATTTTCCTCATTTGTTTCAGCATTTGTCAGTTAAAAACAGCCTTGCATTGTTTGAATATTTTTGCATTATTTATGTACAAAGCAATATAAGTTATAGGACACACTGATTAGACAGTAATGTATCCTTTTTGGCACTTTAAGTGCACATTTTTTTAAACCTTCCCTCACCTAAAGGAAAAGATAAACTAAATAAAAAATTTTGGGAGATTATTAAAAAAATTTAGCGTAACATACAGCACATATTTACATTTTTCAGGAAGCGTTTTCAATATGTAAGCGGATGTATTAACATGACTGCAATTCGAAGTTTTATGTATTCATTTCCTTTTACATGTTTAAAGGCCTTTGGTGTTCTGAATATTTTGTAATTGTACTTGTTAAAATTTAGAAATTTTTAGTTTATAAACTGTGATCTGAATTTTAAGATTCAAATGCAAGATCACAATGGTAAAATTCTTTTTGCTTGAAACGGAGTTATATCTTGGAAAGAACCATATCTAAAACTCAGAAATGGGAAAATCTGTTGTACTATTAAAATCCGTGCGCGTCTGTTTGTTTGTTTGTTTTTTGTCATTATCTCCTCCGGAACGGTGGAGAGTTGAGTTTCGAGAGAAGTAACTCCTAGATTTCAAAAATTCGTGAAAGTGTTGCCACCGCTCGCTTTCAAATCGTAAGAATTACTAATAAAAAAACTTGTAAGTTTTACAAAATATGAAACAAAAACAGCACTCTCAAACATTAAATATATTATTATTGAATAAGATCATGTTCTGAAGCTGAAGAAAGTACGAGATTTCATGTGAAGTCATTGTATGTCGAAATGTTTCGTAAATGTCAGCATTTGTTCATGATATTCCGCATGTGTAACGTTTCCATTATGCAGTGTCTCGTGGATGCATATATCAATAAAGCGGGCGCAGCCTGGGTAAAATCGCTGAGGACTGGTAGTTCGGTCCAATTTTCCAATCCCGGCTGAGTGGGTGTTTCCGTGATTTTCCGCATGTGTAACGTGTATGCACATAAAGTCTAATTAAGTACCTTGTGGATGCACATAAGTGAATAAAGTGGGCGCAGCCCGCTCAGCTGACGGGCTTCCCCTCTAGCTGTCCCTTAAAAACACATATGCGGTCAGGTAAAAACACATGTTATATATATGAATGGCCCAGCCCGCTCAGCTGGCGGACTTGCCCGCTAGTTTTAAACAAATAGCTGCTTTTGGCAACTTTTTTGTTTCAGACTAAGATAATTGATACTGTATGTTATTGTCACGTTAATTCTTTTATTGATATTGAGGAAAGTTGTTATATTATATTAAATTTAAACCATGACGTCATAGGTATAAAAGTGTCCAAAGTTTTTGTTTCGTGGTTTGGGGACAAAAAAAAGAAAGAATGAACGGACTTCATATTGAAATGTTTTTGTGCACTTTCTTTTCAGATGTACGTAGAACTCATAAATTTTGCTTTGGTCGTAGCAACTGTGTATAGAATACATTAAATTAATATTTGATTTTTTTCAGTTTTTCAGTACATAGAATTTAAAATTTTGCTTTGGCCAATAAACACTCATCCGGTGGGCTTGCCCGCTACTAATTATGTATTAAGAAGAAATAAAAAATTCATTCGTCTAATCAAATGGTAACAATTTAGTGTACTTTTTAGTATTATCTCCCTATTTCTAAAACTAAAAATCATTCTTAGGATTTACCGAGGTATATAAAGTACTGTTTATATTCGAAAATTTATTCAATACATAGAAACTTTGACTTAAATAGGAAAATAGTTGTCCTTCGCGTTTTATGATTATCCGTTCCTTTCACTTATTTAATGGGACAAGACAGGAATCAGCATAGGCGACACTAAACCTTTACCATATAGTGATAAGTACTGTCCCCTGATGCTACTGATCTAGTGAAGCATTCTTCAGAAATCAGCTTTCATTGAAGCAAACTTCCCAAGACATTTGCACGCAGTTTTAGAAGAATTTGTATGTTAATATAAAGACTTTTTTTATAACAGATATTGCTCACAAAAGTTTAACCTTTACTCCGAAAACGTATTTTACAGCATTGTCGTTTTTGTGATGAAATTTTGGATTATTTATAGTATATCTTCGAAATTTGGCCTCTTTTGCAGTTAGTCTAATGATATGGTGTGCTTGTGTTAATGGGCGTGAGAAGACGTAGTGTTTTGAAAATTCTCTTTTGTTGCAAACATGGTTTTGGTTTTCTTAGGAAGAGATATTTTTCTCGTAGTAATAAGTGGAGAAGGGTCCACCTCCAGATATGAACTGATTTAAACGGGAGTTACTCAGACATCTTTTCCCGTTTATTATGCTCATTAGTTCATGTGTTCTCCTGCCTTGTGGAACAGAGTAGTATTCGTTTTGCCAGATTTATTTTATTTGCTTGTGCGTTTCTTTTTACTTCCTTGTACGGAGCATGCTAATATAAAGAAAGTATTGTAATCTCGAAAAATTTAGGGTATCATATTTCAACGAAAATATCCATTTTGACCGCTATCGAATACAATTTAACGATGTTTTTGCGTAACATCCGTACGTAAGAACAGAATAAAGGACTCTTCCCCCCAAAAAAATTATAAAACTGATTTAAAATGAATTCTAAAGCAATTTTTTTCATAGCGTCTCTACGTGTACGTACGTACGTATGTACGTATGTATCTTGCATAACTCAAAAACGAGTACACTCAGAACGTTGAAATTTTGTATATAGGGACTGTATAACACGTAGATGTGCACCTCCTAGTTTGTTTGCAATCGGTCGCTCTCAAAAGTATATATGTATATAAGCTTTGTAACTCAGCTCAGTTTTGTTTTATATATTATATGTTGGTTTTATATGTTTATATGTTGGTTTTATATACATGGTTTATATTTTATATTTATATGTTGGTAAATTGGGCATTTTTTGCCTTAAAAATAATTGAGTTATGCTATTCTTATCGTCCGGTTAAGGTATTTATGCCTTTGTTAATCTGCATGCAAGAATTATAGAATTATGAAAAGTTGCTTAAGTGCGGCTCAGCCTAATTATTTTTTCCGTCGAAGCCATATTTGTTTACATTTGTAACTTAGGAGAATAGTGGATTTGTTGCCAAGCTAGAGAAACTAAGCTTCGCAACAACAAGGATAACTCCTTTTTTTATTATTTCGAATTAAATCATGCTTAATTCACTCTGGAATTTATTCGAGGAAATAAGTGTTTAAGATTTACTTCGTAATTTTTAATATGGATATTTTGAGTTTTTATGCATTTCTGTCTCGTCGCGAAGTGAGAACAGAGTTAATTGAATGAGAAATACTGAATAGTCTGCGAAAAACTGTTTCTTTTGTTTGTTTGCTTAATTTTTTTTACACATCATCTTATATTTATTGTGGCATTTGAATAGAACATGTGGCAACTATTAGCTAATTCTCCAGATGATATACATAATTTTTGTGCATTTTGAGTTATAAAATGAACGAGATGTAACGCTGTTAAATGAATTTAGCGCCAGAGCGTCGCTTTGGTAGACAAATATAGTGAATTTTAAGGAGTGCATTTATCCTATTGTGGTTTATACTCTATCTACGAAGGATATTTAATTCAATCCAATGAGTTTAAAGGAAATGCAAAGTGCATATAATTTAGTATTCTGCATAAGGAAGGCATGTGCTGTACACATCAGATTTTTTTTTATATGTTGGTAGAATTCTGGGAAATTTGACGTGGACATCATATAACTTCCAAGTACAGCTTATTAAATTATACATATTTTTTGCTGCTCTTCATTTAAATTTATTTTTTCGAATTTCATTAGAGATATAATTCTCATTCAATCAATTTCTTTCTTGCTTCGTGGTAAGACAAGATATGTAAAAATTCAAAACATCTTCACTGGAAAACTGTAAAATACAGAAAAATCTGAAACGTCACATACAGTCAAACACAACGAGAAAAACAGATTTTGCAATCAAAATTAGAGTTTCCAAGCAAAAACAAGCTATTCGACTAAAGGGTAGAGAGACAAAATTTTGGATGCATAAAATTTAAGTTAACATTCGTTCCCAGTGAACAAAAAACACTGAAATCTGTGCACCAACTGACTTAATTCATTATATTACTACCAGTTTCGAATGTAACTATGTAGCCAACACGTTAGGCCTAAAGCCACTTACACTTTTAAATTGCTGATAATTCTATAACTATTGCATGCAGATTAACTGAAGACATAATCCAAAATCGGAACATAACAACAATATAATTTACTTCTTTTTAAAGCTAGAAATGCACAATTTAACTATGTATAATAATAAAAAAAACAGACTAAGACGGTGGCATTTATGTGTTTGGTACGGCAAATTACAACAAAAAATTGAGTTGCCCAACAAGATATTATAGTAGTTCCATATACAAAATTTCAACATTCTACTTCTAATCGCAGCATTCTTCTTCTAATTTCTTTGAGTTATGCGAGATACATACATACGTACGTCCGTAAATATGCGCAGACGTCACAAAAAAAGTCCCTTCTGGATAAATTTTGAATTCCATTTTACAATCTGTTTTAGAAAAGAAGTTCTTTATTCTGTCCGTGTATACAGATGTTACGCAAAACAATTCGTTCAAATGGATTCGATAAAAATGGATATTTTCGTTGAAATATGATACCCAAAATTTTTCGCAATTACGATACTTCCTTTACTTCGTACAAGGAAGTAAAAAGAAGCTGCATTAATTTAGCGCGTATCTTATTTATTGTCACGAATGCAAACTACACTCACGTTTGTGAAAATTGCAACACCATGAAGGACTTACGCGAGTGAGCTGGAATTTTCAGGAAATGCAAAGTAGCGCATGATATGCAAATGATTAGAATTGCAAATCCGTAGCGCATGCGTATGCTGAGCAGCGCCCTCTGAACGGCTGATGGATCCGAATAAATAGACGGCTGTAGCGAGGCGTGTATGGTTATCGGTGGTTATCTGCTAGTGGTAAACGTTAACTCAATCTGTACTTATGCCTCGTCGACGAAAGAGAGCGAGATTTGAACAACTTACAGAGTTTGAACGAGGGAGAATCATCGGCCTTCGTGAAGCTGGATTGTCGTATCGTGCAGTAGCCTCTCGTGTGCAGCGTAACAGCAGCACAGTGATGCGCGTTTGGAAGCAGTGGACGGACGAGTGTCGGACAACTCGGAAATCCGGGAGTGGACCCCGAAATGTGACGTCAGCTCGCGATGATAGACACCTGGTCCGCATGGCGCGGACGGACCGTACAGCTTCCTCTAGACAATTGGCAGCACTGTGGTCAATAGCTACAGGTGTTTCATTGTGTGCTTCATCAATTCGTAGACGTCTGCTGCAGTGTGGACTGCGCGCACGGACTCCTTTATACAGGATCCCCCTAACGCACGACCATCGCCGCCTGCGGCTACAATGGGCCAATCAGCATAGAGACTGGCGTGCTGATTGGCAGCATGTCGTGTTTTCTGACGAATCCCGCTTTAATTTGTGGTACCATGATGGCCGCATTCGTGTCAGACGCTATGCCGGTGAACGCCACCTTCCGGAGTGCATTATCGAACGCCACAGTGGACGAACACCCGGAGTTATGGTCTGGGGCGCCATAGCATATCATAGACGATCTCAATTGCTACGAATTGTGGGCAATCTGAACAGCAACCGGTATATCCGTGAAGTTCTACAGCCCGAAGCTGTTCCCTTCCTTCAAAGCTTGCCAGGCGCTGTATTTCAACAGGACAATGCCCGCCCTCATACTGCTCGGATTGTTAAATCCTTCTTTGCAGCGCAGCAGGTACAGCTTCTTCCTTGGCCTGCGTGTTCCCCGGATATGTCGCCAATTGAACATGTGTGGGATGTCATTGGTCGGCGTCTTGCTCGTGATCCTCGTCCTGTTGCGTCTGCAGACGAACTTTGGGTACGCGTACAAACGATATGGAATGCTCTTCCTCAGTCAGACATTCAAACTTTGTTTGACTCCATGCCACGTCGTGTAGCAGCACTTATTGCGGCGCGTGGTGGCCACACAAAATACTGATTCTGATCTCTTGTTCTTGTTTGTTTGCTTTGAACATTTAATCATTTATTTGTACCACTACCACTCAACTGTGTAATAAATTGCATTCAATTATGACGATTCCTTCTTGGTGTTGCAATTTTCACAAACGTGAGTGTAGTTGAACTAATCAGTTTTGCATAAATGAACTAGTTTAAGAGTTTAATGCTTAATAATGAACACCATACATATAGTTTTATAATTTATTTGCAAATGTCTGGCTTTTGGCATTTTAGCCGTTAGTCGTTTTGTCTCCTAGTACCTTCCGGTGACAGAATTAAAACTATTAAGTGTTGCTTCTCTATTAAAATAATCCTTTATTAAAATCCTCCTCTATTAAAATAATAATGTCTATTAAAATAATACTTTAACATCAATTCCAATTCTAGAATTTCTATTCATAAATTAACTTTAATATTAATATTTTATTAAAGAAATTATCAGTAAGGAATAGTATTTAATACTTATAAAATACTATTCCTTACTGATAAATTATTTCTTATTAAAAGTTAACCATTCAGATTTATTTTAAATGACATTAAGCAATTTAAAATGAGTCGCTCCCATGAGTTTGAATTTTCTTTTAGACTTTGGAGCTTTTGCGTTATGGACAAAACGCGCCAAATATTTGTTTACGAAAGGGTATACTTGCTAACATTGCGTATAGGCTACCTTCGAATTAAATTTATAGTGCATATCTCTTTTAAAAATGGTCTTGTTTTCAGAGTAAATATTTTCAACAAAATTTTTTTTGTATCATTCAGTTTCGTTCATTATTTATTGAAAAAACTAATTTAACGGACTGTTTGCTAATTTCAGAAAATATTTTACTACAATCAAAATGAACTGAAAACGAAATAATCTCTCGCTGGAGGTATGAAACTGGTGCTTTTTTTTTTTTTTTTTCTTGAGGAAAACTATTCGGTGAGTAACCGAACAATCCTTTTTTTTTTTCTTTTTGAGCTCTGTCTCCTTGTTGCTGCTAGTGACTACAAAACAGATTTCAAATTAATTACCGTAATAAAAAAATTTTATTACTGATCTCTTTATTCCTACATTAATAAACTGCACCACTAAAAATTATTCACATAAAGAGAGGCCGAATGGTAAAGTCGTTGAAAACTGGTGGTTCTGTTCGAGATTCAAATCCCAGCAAACGGGCTGGGTGTATACATGTTTTCGCAGTTTTCTTCATGTGTAATGTGCATACCAGCTAGTTTCTCTTAGAAAGACCTCCACGAAGGCATTCAATCCCTTAGACAGATAACCCTCGAGTGTATTGTCCTATTCAAATAAACCATATCTCATAAAGTAACATTTTTAAGTTGGTACTGAAGGTCTGTCAAAGTTTCTTTGTTACTTCTTCTAACATAATGCCAACTCTAAATCAAAAATGTGCTGTTGTTGCATGGTAAAACAGAAGTTTAATTTCTAGCTACACATTTAATTGAATTTAATTTAGATTCCAAATTACTTGAACTAAAATAAAATCTGAAAAATCTAGTAACAATATATACGTAACGGCAGATTATCATAACGTACTTAACGAAACGCCAACGAAATCGATATTAAGAACCAACCACTCGTTCTTTTTACTTGCTCATACGAAGTAAAGGAAGCATTGTAATCGTGAATCAGTTTTAAGGGAGAGCGCCTCGAGAGGAAAGGTCCTCCCACCCTCTTCCGCTGCTGCCAACCTCTCGATAGGACTTTCGGCTCGCCGCATACTTAGAGTGCCCCCATGCCTCACAGACATAATACATTTACAAACATCCATTCCTTCTCCGGGATTCGAAAACGGACCCTTCGGTACGGAAGTCAGCGTCGCTAACCACTACCCGGTTGGGCGCCACGTACGTATATATCTTACATAACTCAAAAACGATTAGCCGTAGAAAGTTGAAATGTTGTATATGGAATTGCTATAACATCTATAAGGTATTTCTCCTGCCTTCTTAGCATACCTTCATGGTGTAATGGCCAGCAAACTCGGTGCGCTTATCGAGAGGTCGGAGGTTCACTTTCCGTTTCATTTTCCCCATCTCTCAGCATAAAAAATATCTCTATAATGGCGCTCGAACCAAAAATGATTGTGGATGATGATTCTTCACCACCAGGATTTGGCGACTGGATCCCCCAATCCCCAGTCGCCTTTTAAAAGGGGGAGTATATAAGGTATTTCTCCGGCCTTCTTAGCATGCCTTTGTGTAATTGCGAGCACACTCGGCGCATATTCGAGAGGTCCAAGGTTCAAGTCCCATCGAAGGCACTGCCCATTTTTCATGGCTCTTGCTTAGAAATAATCTAGTGTCTATACATCTAGCTGTATATTTCCCTTTTTTATTGCAAGCGGCAATACTAAAAGTATATAGACATATATATATATATACTCTCCGCCCTTACCCGGTTTTTATTTTCACGCTGTTTGGTTGCAACCATATACTTCCAATTAAAGAAGTATTTTAAATGACGGAAATAGTCATGTTTTGGCATTTTCAAACTAAAAAAAAAAAAGTAATTTGGGCAGCTAACGAAATCTAACTTTTAAGCGATCTCCCGTCTCCTTTATGCACATTTAAGAGAGTTTTGTATTCATTACAAAAAAATAAAAATACAAGAAGTTCAACTTCCGTAGGACAAAAAATTGGCCGGGATATTTTAATTCCAAAATTTGTAATTTTTGCTCTCATTTTCAACTTAGGATCGGTTAATTAAATTAGAGAAATTCGGCGGCGTAAGTTTAAATGAATTGCAGCAAAAATGTGCATAATTTAATAGGCCGTTCAAGAAAGTCATGTGATGTTCCAAAAATAAAAAAAAGGCTTCTAAATTCTCCATGTATGAAGTTTCTGTAAGGCTTCCAAGCTTAAATTAGTACTATTAGCCTGGAATTCTCTTCTGACTAATTTCAAGTGGCGCTAAAAATGCTTCTAATAGCAAAATTTGCAGACATATATTTATTAAAATATTCGTTTATATCTGTTATCTCACTATCTTACTTGCCAAAAATCTAAGTTTTGAGATAAGAAACAGAAATAATAATAAAAAACTATATTTACATCACCCCCAAAATACAGAAATTAAATTCAGAATTTAGTTGAAAAATCTAATATGTATTGTTGAAAGCATGTCAAGGATTCAAAATGGGGCTACACTTGTTTTTAAACTGTTTCATTGTTCAGTGCATAGTTCCAAAGAGCAAAATTAACAGTGTCTTAATTTTTAACGTCTTAGGCAGCTTTTACGTCGTTTCTGGAAAAAGTATAGAATAACGCAGACTTTGCAGTTGCTTAGTAAATTAAATATGCACTGGGAAAATTTATCTTCTGCTCGCATTATCTTAAAAGCACCAAAAATTAATTTAGTTACTCGAGTTCGAATTTTTTCTGAACCGAGAATGATTATAGTTTATTTTCATAAAGTTAGAATAGTGTAATTTCTTTTAAGAAATTAATTTTTTACTTAGGATTGCATAAAGTGAGTTTTTATAAAGTAAATCATTATATAATAACTTTTTATGAAACTAACATACATAGTACATTTTCTTTTATAAAGTTTACTTACTTATTCCTAGAGGATTTTGACGGAAATTTTAAATACTGTTTGCATAAAACTTCAAAACACTGCAAATTCTTCAAAACTGTTTACGTTGTTGCTTCTCATAGATATGTCGATATGTACGTTAACAAGAAAAATTTTGAATGTTATTCGAAAGATAAGATATTACGAAATTAATCTTGCCAGTGATTTAACTTTCAGATGGTATTATTCATCTGCATAGGAAATAAGACTCTCCATCAGATTTTCTAACGATCTAAATTGCTAATTATTTTTAAACACAATATTTCTTACATTAATTCCTCAATTAATCTAGAAGTACTAGACGCAGAAATAATAGATTGCTTTCATCTTTACCACAATGAAATGCAAAACGTTTACCAAATAAAAATAAATGTATGCGAACAATAGCGTGAGCGAGAAAAATTCGTGTCAGGGCTTGCATTGTACGTCATTCATTCTCTACTGAGTCCATCCTTAGTCTCATTTTACCACATGATTAATAGTTTAAAATCGTGAGGCTCACATGACAGACCATCTAAAATTAATTCAGGTTTTAAACATTTCCGTGCTTGGAATATTATTGACTAAGTATAGAAATTGTAACTTACGACTTTCACTTTGTATTCAATCTAGAATTAAAGAATCAAAGTCGCCAACGCAGGTGGAAAGTAATGATTACAATGTATTATTGTTAAAAGTCGTGTTACATTCTAGCTTTATCTATATGTATGATATAGAGCGTAAAATTATGAATTATAACGTACTTTGCTAGAACTGAAAGCTGTTGCAGGGCAACTACTATGGTATTATGTATTGGTGCCTTCTTGAAAGAAGATGTGTTTCTGCAGAGGGTGTTAAGGGTATTATTTTCTCAAGAATTTGATTCTTATTTATTGTTGGCTTCCACTGTTAATTGCTACACTCATTGCTGGTTCCTGTTGCTACTGGCTATATTCATCGCTCTTTAAAAGAGCTTTCATATTATTTCTTGTGAAAATCAATAGTACTTAATGTGTGTCGCATATTCCAAAAACGAAAAGAATTAAATTTTTTTCAAAGTTTACTAATTCTTGTATTCACATGAAATTTGAGTATGTGGTATTAAACATTGCAGAAATATGTGCTTTCTGTTCGATTTTAATTCTTCTTCAGTTAATTTGAATTCATTTTCATTCCACAATCATTAATAATCACAGCTAGATCATTTATGTGATTTTATCCTTAAACGATCCAGCTGTGATAATTAACCCATAATCTGCATTACTGAAGTCCGTTGACTTAATGTGAAGTCGAACTAATATTAATATTAGGCTTTAAACTAAAATACATAACTATGTTTATATAAAAATAACAAAATAATTTTCCTCGCTTTTTGTTATACAATTTTTGTCAGTCCTAAATAAATTGTTTTCAGCTATTTTAATCAAGTTCAATTTCAACTATTTTCAAGTATTTTAATTTTATTGCATTCCTAATAGTAATTCGGTGAAAACTTCTATTTTTTCTTTCTTTTCAACGAAAAGAAATTAACGTACTTATTCATTTATTACAAATTTTAAAATGGAACTTCAAATTAAAAAATTCCCCTATAATGACATTGCTAGCAACAAGCATGAAGATTTAATACCGGTTAACCATAGTTTGCTTAACTTTCCTATGCTTCGGACTAATACTCGTTTTTTTACACTTACTAAGAATTCTAAATTCCAGGACGACGAAAGAGGAAAATTTTCGTGGTTTTCCCCATGTGTAACGTGTATACGAGCCAGTTTCCCTTAGAAAGTCCTCCACGAAGGCATCCCTCCCCTTAGGCAGATAGCCCTCGTGTGCTTTGCCATAATTGAATAACCTAACCTAACCTAACCGAAAGAGGAAAAATAAAACTTCATTCAAGATTTATGAGTACTGAATTTTGTAGGTACAATTAAAATTTAATGAGAACTAGCCACCGCTAATTGCTAAATCTTAGAAATATAAATATATAAATAGGCATAAAACAACAAATAGCTTTAATTTGTAAGCATTATGACTCTAGATATGCGCGTGTTCCAGACTTAAGCGCTATCAGCTACAAGAACTTACTACAACCTGATCGTCAAGCAGGTGAACAGCTGACTTAATCGTTTCTCGTGGTTATTGCCAAAGCTTTCTCTTTAAATTACATATTCGTTAGCTATTTGAATTCTGTCTTATTTGTATTCCCAACTAGACTAACAGAAGAAATGGAAGTTATAATGAAATGAAGTTATAGTGAAGGAAATAATAAAAAATAATCTATTATTTAAAATGAATCCTACAAACATATTGGAAGGGAGTATGAATATGAAATTGTCATTTATTTTTTAATTATTATTCAGACATTAAATGCTTTTAAATAAGTATATTAATTAATTTTTCCATTCCCCCATCAGAATTTGCATTGCCTTCTGAAGTAAAATATCCCAGTTTCTTCAGTGCAACAATAAAAATTATATTAACATAACTTCTTAAGTAGAGCTGAGTCCAAAAGTCTATATTTTCCTAACAGCAAAAAGAAATACTAAGAAGTATAATGATAATGAAAAGTTTACTTAACTTTTAAAAGGCCTCTTAAAGAAAAAGTAGCATCATCAACAAAACCAATCACAGAACTTCACTTCTGTATGCACAGTGTGCATATAATGAGTATTTAAATTTCTTTTCCCTTAAAAAAGAAAATCTTCCATTTTTGAACAACGAAATACCCTTTATGTCTCATTTCTCTACTTCATAATTGAAGTTTCATCTCAGTTCCCTAAATAAGTTTAAAAAACCTTTTGCCGCATTTCTTTTCTCTTTCTCTCAGTATAAAATTCAGTTTCCGTAGCTTGAAACTTCTGCGTTATTGAATTTATTTTTCTTCGAAGTACAACCGGACTACTTATTTTGTAGAATTCGATGGGGAATATAGGTTTATACTCAACAGGGCTTATAGGCGAGGGGTCTAATTTTCTCTTTTATCCCTATCCCTAAGCGAAAAGGGGAAAAAATTGGTATGGAAAAGTTCATTAAATGGGACTGGGTTGGTTATTCCAGGTTTCTTCAAGACTTTTCGTTTGAACGTGAGCGGAAAAAAGAATGTTCGTCAAGTTCCCTCTTGATGCGCCGTCAGGGAATTAGCAATAATGATGTCTGATGTCTTCGTGTGCCGAAAAGAAAATGAATTTCGGGAGTGGATGCTAATAAGTTCAATTCAAACTGAAAATAAAAATGTGGCTTGCGAAAAAGAGGTATTAAATTCAGGGAAAAATTCCATGGAACTAATTAGAAGATAGAAATGGAGGCTTTTAAAAGCGTCACCTGCGTTTCTTCCGTAAATGCTATCTTTACGGTTTAAAAGAGACGTAATTCATGTTCCTAAAAATAAATAAGCGAAAATAAGGAGATTTTGTGTTAAAAGTAATACACTCAGTTGGAATTCAGTGTGTCAAATGTTTTTGCGACATCGAATTTTCAAAAAGTTTGCATTTAAAAGCAACTGTTCAGTTCTTCATGTATGAAACATAATAATTCTTTGTCATTCTAGTTGTGTGCTGCGCTTTACAAGCGATTTAAATTTAATTATATTTGAGAAAAAATAATGAAACGGGCAATCCTGTAGGAAATTGTAGTTTGATTAAAGCAAAACACAGCAAAGCTATCTGCTTTTTCTAAGTAAAACTGGTTCGCATTCACGTTGTACACGGTATAAAGCAAAAAAAGCAACTATACAAGGAGTCTCATTCCCTTTGTTCGAACCCAATTCGAATTAACAGTATTTAGGTTTTAACTCCTGGGCGATTGGTGGGGTCGCAAAGAAATAAATTTACTTTCAAATAAAATGCATAATAGTTCCGTATTACTCTATGAAACACCTAATTGTCTTTAGAAATGAGTATATTCTTCAAATTGCTATCTACGAAACACAATAACATTGTGTCTTAATTGTGCTTTTCGAAGATTAGTATGTAATTTCGAAACTTAATGATTTTTTGTTAGTAATTTTGATTTGCGGTAGGTTAAAAAAATACCACTGTTAATCTAATGTAATAAAAATTTTAAATTGAAATGATGAAAGGAAATCTAACCATTAAATATTTCTTATCATTATTTTCCTGAAATACTCTTGCTTCTGTTCTAACGTATCGTTTTAGATATTTTAATATACATTGCTCGGTACTACACTCAAATTCGAGTATTTATGTTGCTCGATAGGATACTCAAATCAATGAGTGTTGTCTCAAGTCATCGACATTTTTTACCCTAAAAAGCACCTGACAATTCAAGTAAAGAACTTCTATAAGTAGAAATCCTAAAATAATATTTGTATTTAATTTACTGACCATTAAAAATTACAGTTTTCATATTATTAAGTATCCGTACTATCTAGAAACATAAGATAAGATAAATTTTCAAGATTTTTCTAATTTTCCGCTCCTATTTATTCATTTGCCCTATTGCTTATATTTATTTAATTTGCGCACTGGATACTGCTGTATACATTCATTTATAATACAGGTGCATATAAGTAAAATGATCTAAGATATTGCTTTTGAAGTTCACGTCAAGGTCAATCTAAGAAAATCCATGGTTGGAAAAAGGTTTTACACCTGTCGATCTGTAGAATTTATAAAGATTGGTGTGAAAATTATAACTTTTTCCAAGGAATTCCTCAGCTTTAAATAACATGCTTTATATATATCTTCCAGACGTCAATTTTCACAAACGTGAGTGTAGTTAAATTAGATTTAAATAATTCTCCTGCACCATTGCTGCAAGGAATGAAATTTGAATTTAACAAAATTTCTATTCGTAAAAAGTAAAAAATTAATTATAGAAATAGGTTTAAAAGAAATTATAAATAATTTATATTGCTGCGAACTAATCTACAATATCATTTAAATTCTGAGAACATAAGTAAATTAAGTGCAAAGTATCAAAATCCATTAACAAATATAAAATTGTAATACATTTTTTTTAAAATTCTAAAAATAATAAATATGCATAAGTGAATAATTGTTGAGCTGGCAGAAGACAGACTTATCAAGGGAAAGTTGCCCTCAAATTTACCTCTTTAATTATTCAATTCGCGTTTCGTCATTTATATAGGCAAGTGTAAAATTCAAAACCAAAAGTAAAACCAAGTGATGTGACCTACCAAATGCAATTCATACGAGTGGAACTTTTAGAAAAGAACAAATCAAAGCCAATACAAAACAATATCCTTTAGAAAACCAATTTTTTAGAAAACCAATTTAATTTAGATACTCTTGCCCACAAAAAACTTCCTCGACACGAATATGCATATAAACAAAAAAGATACAGATACTATATAACATACAAAAAATAAACTAGAAACTAAATTAAATAATACTAAAATTATATAATAAAGGCAAGTAAAAAGTAAGTTTTAAATTAAATAAATTAATTTACCATTATTTCTATTGGAGTGTGGACAAGGAGGATTTTCTTTCTAAAAATTCTTTTAAACCTATTATTCTTTTCAACCCATTTCTATAATTAATTTTTTATTTTTTACGAATAGAAATTTTGTTAAATTCAAATATATATATATATGGAGGTTTGATACCTGTTTTTTCTTTAATCGCCCACATGAAACGATCTTCGTGCCAATGAATTTTACGTGAAACTACTTTGAAGGCATGCCTTCCAGACGGGAAACTGGTTAGTGACTCTGATGCGGTACCAAAGGGCCCGAGCTCGAGTTCTGAAGAAAGTATGGATTTCATTTGTCTACGCCTTCATAGAAGGCAACGGTGGCCTACTTGTTAAGAGCCTCCATATTCAAGAAACCTACATATTCAAAACCCTTCAAGAAACGCTTCCGGCATTAGTACTGGCGAAAGCCTATAAAGGCTAGAATACGGCATTGGCGGGTGGGGGGAGAGGAAGAAGAAGCTTGGAAGATGTGACAAAAAATAAACATTCCTCTCTTACATGCGTTTCAAGCTCCAGCCCATCAAATGGAAAAGCGTCTGCACTAAACGCCACGCAGATCGGAGACAAAAAAATAAACACATAAGTAAAATAAAATAAAAAAAAGAAAATCTGAAAGGTTTCAGATTTTAAATTACGTCCAAAAGGGCGTTTTATTAACATTTTGTGTGTTGCCTTTATTTATTAAATATCATGCATACTCTTCACACTTAAACCATAAAATTCAGTTAAAGAACAATATCGCAAAATAATTTTAAACTGAGCCTATCTTTAGAATTTCCTACACACAGTCTCTCCCGCTGGAAATAAAAATGTTTTTTCTGTACAACGTTGCTATTGCTCGCTTTGAAATCCTTGAGTTTTTTAATCGAAAATTCGTTAACGTTTTACAAAGTAAGAAATCGATAATAAAACAAATTCCAAATTTCAAATTTGGGCTTCCAGATGCCCATATTCGCAGCAGGATGACGTCATTCAAAATTCGATGGCTCTAGGTGCCACAGTTTTATCACAATGCGAGAAACATACATACATTTATGCACATTCTTAGTTATTTAATTTCTTTAAATATAATACAGGGCTGAAATATTTGGTGGCAGCAGTTTGAAAAGTGGACCGACATTTAATGTTTCCGATGCAAAATCGCACAGCGGAAACAGTAGTCCTTTAGGCACAAAGCGCCTTTGGACTAATAAATATATAAATAAATAAA
>KK118134.1:61320-91172 GCA_000611955.2 Stegodyphus mimosarum | reverse complement strand
CGGATATAATATGGATGTATACGCAATGGTTGTAGAAGTATCAACAATTTAAAGGTTGTTTAAATGCAGTTAAGCCTATTTTTTTTTACCATAGCAGTCATGTTTGTTTACATTTGAAACTTAGGATAATAATGAATTAATTCTTTCTGCTCCTTCAGTGTTTTTTTTTTTTGCCGAGTGGGCTATAAGGAAACATTTAGTTTTGTGCACCGAAAAATCTGTCTTCTTGCCTGCTGGCCGAATTGTCTGTTTTCGAGTAGAAATTGTAATTTTAATTAGAAAAATGGTTTTTTTTAATTGTTTTTATTGTATTTTTGGTGTTTTATGTTTTTCTGTATCTTTCAATTTTTAATAACGATATTTTGAGTTTTTTCGTATTTTTGCCTTTCCGCGAAGTGAGAACTGTATTAATTCAATGTGAAATATATCTCTAATGAATTTCGAGGAAATAAGTTTAAATAAAATGCAGAAACAAAGTTCGTATAATTTAATGTTCTGTATAAGGAAGATCATAGGGTGTACACATGAGATTTTTTATGGAAGGTCTAGATTTGATTGTCGCTAGCATTAGAAAATGTTTAGAGGAACGTGGACACTTAAAACAAGTAAATCTAAATACTGTTTCATGCAGATTCTAGTCGAAAAAAAGATAACAAACCTTGATCATTGCCTCTTTCTAATGATCCTTCTTAGTTACATGAATTAAAAGGAAACGGTGTTTTGTGTTGCAGTTAGTTACATGAATTAAAAAGAAATGGTGTGTTTGTCAGAGTAGTAATATATACGTATCATATTTCAATGAAAATATACATTTTGACCGCTCTCGAATCCATTTGAAAGGTTTTTTAGGGGACATCTGTACGTGTGAACAGAACAAAAGACTATTTTGTCCAAAATGGATTCTAAAAGAGATTTAAAATGGATTCAGAACAGAATTTTTTCGTGACGTATGTATGTATCTCGCGTAACTCAAACACGAGTAGGAGTAAAACATTAAAATTTTCTATATGGGACTGATATAACATGCGGTTGTGCCCCTCTCTTTTTCGTTGAAATCGGCAGCACAAACATAGATATACCCTCACCATGTTAGCGGCTCGATGAACTCAGCATTTGGATTCTTATATGCTGGAAAGTTGTGCAATGTTTGCTTTAAAACTGATTGATTTATGCTGATCTTACGCTCCGTTTAAGATTTTTAAGCCTTTAGTTAATCTGCATGCAATAGTTGTAGAATTATCAACACCTGAAAGGGGCGCTAGGCTTAACGAGGCCGCCATTTATTTAAATTTGAAACTCTTAACAGAATAGTGAATTAAACCAGTTTGCGCACAGACTTCAGTGTCTTTTTGCCCGGCAGGACGAAAAGTTAATTTTAAATTTTTCTGCACCGAAAATGACACCGATTTTTTTTTTGTCAAAGTGCACGATTTTTTTTGTTCTGTAGAAAGGAAGATGATACCGAATTTGCAAGCTCTGACTTGAGGTTCTTTAATTGCATACAAACCTTATTTATTCATATAATCTAAGTTTAAATACTTTCAGTTTCGCATGTGTCTTGCAACGTAAATTTTGGTGCATTGCGTGAAGTTCAAGCTTTGCATTTAAATAGTTATAAGAAAGCTGGAGGATCTAACAGATTTTGCCTCGAATCTTCACAATCGAAAGTTCCTTCATCCAGTAAGAGTTATTTTTAAAATATTCAAGTATAAGACTGAAAGTTAAAACTCTAATTCGTCATTTACAGAGATAGCATTCTCGGACGAATGAGTAACGGACGAAGCAACTCATTCATCACTTCATTCCTCACGCCCCTCCCCCTCTCTTTCGACTTCCTTGGCGGTGATTACGCAAAGAAAATAAATAAATGGGAGAGGAAAAAACCCCAGTTGAACGATAAGAAGAATTTGGCGGTTTTAATTATTCCTCGTCGACGGTATTCTCAGCTTATTTTTATTTTTATTTATTCTTTCTTTTTTTTTCTCTTCTCACTCTTCTCTTCCTCCTTGAGTGGGAGAAGCTTTTAATGAAATCGCATCTCGCGAGTGAATTGTCCCGGGGACGCGTCCGGCGATGATGCGGAGGAGAAAACACCTCGTTCCTCAAGCTGCCCATCAATAACGAAGACTGGATAAGGGAGCTACCACATATTGCAGTATGGGTTTCAGCAGATTCAAATTAGGCCCTTAACCGAACGTAAAGTAAGGGTAAAGGTTACACGCCATATTTCAAAATGGGAGACAATTATTGGTCTTAAAGATTTGCTACAGCGCTTCGTCATACACAATGCGTCTACAAAGTTTTAGAACTAATTCTTTTTTTTACCAAATTCTAAAAATTTATCAGATAACAATTAACAGTATTTATTGTTTAACAGTATCTAATTACACTGAACAGTATTCATTGTCTGACAGTATCTAATTACTATAATCTCTCAACTTGCTTCCCTTAAATATCGTCCATCCACCTAGACGCAATATTTTTTTACAGTTAATCGTTCTTTACAGTATGGATCCAGTAAACATCTGCTCTTAAGGATTCGAAAGCTGAGCACAAGATTTGATTCAAATGGCAGCATTAATCCTAATTTCTTCAACAAGCTGTGACTAGAGAGGAAACATGGTGCTGTGACTCGAGAGGAAGCAAACACAAGTCACAAGCTGTGACTAGAGAGGAAGCAAAACTTATGATCCTGAGACAAAACGGCAGCTATCTGAAGTGGAGAATGTTCACCACTACCAGAAAACTTCGTTCATTTAAATCTCCAATAACGACCATGTTGATGGCATCTTTTATTTGAAAAGAGATCATTAGCATTGTCCTTCCTCAATATGAATTTTACTTTGATTGCTTATAATATGGTTCTTACTTTGATTGGAAAAGGATAATTCCTTCCAAGGAATTTGTTCCTCTGTTTGAGAGCAGATAGTAAGCATCATATTTCATAAGGATGTTATGGACTTATCTCTTCTGAAGAGATCGCATTAAGATTTGCAGAGCTCAATCAAATAAGTCTTACCTCCAAGTCATTATTTTAATAGCAATCAACAGATTCTGAATATCTTACCCAGAGACTTTGAAGAGTATTCCAAAAGATGAGTTCTGCGAAGGAATCAAGTAGCCATATGAGTGAACCAAGACTTACAAAAATTGTATATTGAGGTTAGGTTATTCAAATTTGTATAAAAGAAGCAGTGCCTTCATGTAGGACTCTCTAAGGAAAACTGTCTCCTATTCACACTTCACAGGAGAAAATCCATAACAATCAACCGTACAGCCACCCCATTCTCTTAAGTTCGAACCTGGAATGAAATGTCAGTATTCAGAGACCTTAACCCCTCGATCATTGGTAGGGAGACTTGTAATGGAACGCTTAGGAAAAAGAACAATGTTCTCTTCAATTTTCGATTTTATACCACCTTAAGTTTAAAACTTTGCAGGCGTGCTGTGTATTTTTTTAATTAACACAAGGTGGGTGAATATCAGAATGGTGGGTGAATTAGTGGTGAAAGGTGGGTGAATTTCAGGAAATCAGAGAAGCCATTATGATTTTCAAAAATCATAATAGTCTTTACAGTTGTGCCCGAATTAAAATGTGGAGGATGATAACTATTCATCACTTCAGTACTTTTCTTTTTAAATCCAGCGAGCAGACACTTGCATCAGGGACCAGATACTTCTTAACAATTCATCGAGAATGATCGAACATGTCATTCATCGGGAATGGCTGAAACTCACTAATAGCTATAGAGAGAGAGTACCAGAGCACATAATAGCATGTGACCGATATTGCACATGTGAGCAAGGGAATGGAACACACCACACGTGCAAACAATGATTTACGCGGGGCCGAATCCACATCCTCGGCTCGGGTTAGCTGTCAGCCTCCTCTAACTGCCATACCGTCACCATCCTCCATGGCGATACACCCTCAAATACAATGCAGCATATAATATACTTTATTACTAATAAATAATTAATGATGTCTTACTGTAAATAATTTATCAATTCTTTTATTCCGGTATTATAGTACATATAGGGTTCGCTACGATGCCCAAAGTTTCAGGTAACTGCACATGGCTTCGAATGAATTACCGTTGAAGTCTTTCTGTTGTATGCATGAAAGTTAGGTATTCTGAGGTTTTGACCTAAAACGCAACAGGCAAAAACAGAATAAAAAGTACTGTATTTGCACCTATAATATTCCTTACACTGTAAATGAATAGTTTTTGGTGCAGTTGACTACCGCAAAGCACAGGAGAATTGCAAGCAGGAGTTGCCTCCATGATGGACTTTCTAATGAAAACTGAGTCGTATTCACTTCTACAGATAACAAAATAATAAAAAGTCCCGCTTTTCTATCAAATGACTACATAAACAATGAAACTTCAGCTGCAAACTTTTACAACTATGTTCATGATCGGGACAGGCGTGGGAAGGGAACATTGTGAATAAAAATTGCTGCGCTTTATCATGCGACAATCAAACTTCCCTGCTCGTGTATTTAGTAATTTACATACAGTTAAATTGTTTAATTCCTTTAACAGCTGCGTAAGTTCTGGAGAACTGAAATTTCAAATATTGGATCAACAAACAGAGAGAAGAACTATAATCACTTTTTAGTATGACATATCTAATAGGGAGCAAAAGGCAAACTCTATCTATTTGCTTGAATGTTTGCTTCTTCCTTGTAACATGGAATGAAACATGACAGTACACAGCTATGGTACATGACAGTACACAGCTTGTAAATGGTTCAAAGCAATAAATATTAATGTTATGACTTAATCTTATTTGTGTGACAATACCACCGGATTAAGTCTACGAATTTTATGGTGACCAAAAGCGCAAGGTTTACGTCGGTGTTTGACTTAAACCCTTGACCAACTTCGTCTCTGTTTTGAAAAAAAGAGGCAGGAAGCGGACCTGAGTGTCTCTTGTGACTCTCCTTCTTCCGTCAACCTCTCAAGAGGACTTCAGCTCGACATCATGTTAAGTATCCTCATACCTCAATGACATAATATATTTACATAATCTTTGTTCCGGGATTCTGCTTCGGATCCAAGGCCTGTTCCTGACCATCATGCCAGCAGGACGTACGCAATATATTTCTACCCCTAAAGGTCATTTAGTGACATAATGGATAAAACTGCTGAAAACTTGGGATTCCACATGGGTTTGAATCTTGGCGAGTGAGATACCTATGAGAGTGTCTCGTTGTTTCCCGAAATGTAATGTGAATAACAGCTAGTTTTGTTTAGAAAATCCTCTATGAAGGCATCCCTTCCTTTGGGCTGATAACCCACGTAGGATTTGCTATAGCCAACTAAGCGAAAATATAAACACATCATTGTCATACAGTGGAAGATAACAATCTTAACTATTTAAACTTAACCATTAAAATCCTACATTTCCTGCATTTGTTTCTCAGTTGAAATTCTTTGTTAACAAATCTTTTGGGCAATGCAGTCAGTGCATCAAGTTTACAGTAGAATTCGAGTTGTAGTTAGAGGCAACTTATTAGATATCCTTCCATGAAGTAGCTGCATACTTGCTCTGGAGACGTTCATCAGGAATGGCCGAACCACTAAGCTATCTCGTCACTCAGAACGTTGGCCAGAGTGCCTGGTAGGGGTAGACTGATACTGCACCTTCAAGGAGAGGGGAAGGGCATATATAGACATTAGACTGAAGCCAGTCAAATCTTAACCTTTGGACCGTCCAGAGAGACTTGTCAAACATACCAGTAAAATACATTTAGCAAATGTTTTCCTCTATTTTGGTGTATCTGCGGTCCAGTTCTCTTGTGTATTAAAGTCTCTGGAGTTATTTTGGAGTTTTGATTATAAATGAAGGATTGAAAGCGAATAATCTTTTTTGCTTTCGTTGCGTCGGAAAAAATCCGAGTCCAGGTAGCGGCTGTGGGGAAATTTTTAATTTTTTCTTAAAACTTCTAGCCGTTTAAAAAAAAGGTAACATTGGAAATGGAAGCTCAATCTAGATAGATATCTCGATAAACGTGTGCAATTTTATTATGAGTCATGGTAAGTCCTCCACGTAAGCATTCCTTCCCTTAGGCTGATAGTCTTAGATTGATTTGACTTAATCAACTCGTTCAGAATTTCAGCGAAATCTTATGACACTTTAGTTAGTATATCGCTTAGCAGAATGGTGATGAGCATTCGTATTTCGAAGAACCTTTGGAACAATTTTCAGCTTTGTATGTTTGGGAGTAGTAGCTGGCTTCTTTCTTCGAAATTTCCCTTTATCGCTGATAGTTTTCCGATTTTCTGGTATATCGATTGATTTAAAAACAATGTTTTATTAAAGAATCGTTCTCCTCTACATCTTTCTAACTTTTCTAAATATTTTACTTCGGGTACAAATGCAGATATTTCTTCCCATACATCATTTCATGTTTCTTTGACCTTTTGAGGAGCTTTCTCCCCCATTATAGAATTTTTGCTTTTCATTGCATACTCACCTTTTTGTCCTTGTGAGCTTCTGCAGCTCTTTGTGAATATCAAGTGTTCACGAATTAACAAACTTAACTTACGTTTAATGATGAAATCTTTTCTAACTAATTAATTTTCTTTACATATTTAAGATATAACCGGTTTCAAATGCAAATTTTCTAGTTAACCATTTTTACTTGGTTAACTGATTAAGAAAAAGAAGCAACCTTTTTTATTCCTTTTTTGGTTCATTTTTAAGTAGAGTTCTCCTGTGTTAACACTTTTCCTTTATCAAATGTTTATGTCTAGTGATAGGGTCTTTATAAAATATTTCTGTACTTTTGTCTGCAGAAACATCTTCATCTGTAACGACAAACTTATAAAGTATTTCTCCCGCCTTCTTCACATGCCTTCGTGGTGTAGTGGTCTGCATGCTCGACGCGTAACCGAGAGGTCCGTGGTTCGATTCCCGGCGAAAGCGTTGCTCATTTTTCATGTCTGATGCTTCGAAATAACCTAATGACTCTACACTGGCGCCTGAACTAAAAAGGTGGTGGATGATGATTCTCCCCCACCGCGATTTGGCGATTGGGCCCCCCAAACCCCAGTCGCCCTTTAAAAGGGGGAGTATATAAGGTATTTCTCCCGCCTTCTTCGCATGCCTTCGTGGTGTAGTGGTCTGCATGCTCGACGCGTATCCGAGAGGTCCGTGGTTCGATTCCCGGCGAAGGCGTTGCTCATTTTTCATGTCTGATGCTTCGAAATAACCTAATGACTCTACAAACTGTGTTTTCATCAGCTGTCAAAGCTCCTAGCTGCGATGCAATATGCTGCGTTTCTAAAAAATCGACGCCCCCAGCGGCAGTGCGGTAAAATCACGAAGCACTGCTAGTTCCGACCTGTATTCGATTCCAGGAGAACGGTCTAGATTGCATGAGCATTTTCGTGTTTTACCATGTGGTAACGTGTATACGAGCCAGTTTCCTTTAAAAAGTCCTCCAAGAAGGCACCCCTTCCCTTAGGCAGATAGCCTTCATCTATTTGTTCATAAATAAACAAGCATATAATATTATGTTATAGAGTGAATTGGGTTTTAACTAATTTTTAATGAAATGCATTGTTTAGTACCCCATCTTTCAGTATCAACTAAGCAGTCATTTTAGTCATTAACATTACCTTCCGCATATTTGCTTATTGTACATTACTTAGTACTTCAGCGATCGATGTGAATTTGTTTGTGTTGCTACAGCTGCGATGAATAATTCCAGAATCGAGTTGTTACCTTTGTACTTCCAATTCTCGTGTTATTTCTGCAAGCCGATGGAGCAACTTAACTCTCTTAATTTTGTACCAAGGTTTCCGTCTTTATCCCCCCCCCTATTTTGATACCTTTCTGTAGCAGTCTAACGGGTTATGTGTAAGATATAGTTTCCTCGGCTGAGTTTATTTTATACTTTAATTACATACACTACGGCATCCCGCACTTCCCGGTTTCCTGCGCTAAAATTGACGCCTTTTCTCTTCCTACAGCATCTCTAAGACTTTGCGTGCATTGCCATGATTTATTAAGCAAACCAAGCAATCCTCGAATAACTTCGCATACAACACGCTTACGGCTGACAAACTATCACGAAATTCTATCACTATTTTGAAACTCTTAATAGTTCTTCAGATTTTTTAGTACTTTCAGCAGCTTTGTCTGCAATTTCAAAAAAATTTTTCATATGTTCTTGAGTAAATTCATTAACTTGTGATTTCTTATTACAAGTAAATGGCTTTTTAAAGGTAATTTCAGTTAACTTGGCATGCCTTCGTAGTGTAGTAGTCAACACGCTCGGCGCGTAATCGAGGGGTCCGTGGTTCCAGTCCGAGAGAGGCATTGCTCATTTTTCATGTCTCGTGCTTTCACGAAATAACCTAATGTGTCTACAATGACGTCCGAACTAAAAAAGGTGGTGGATGAAGATTTTCCACCACCAAGATTTGGCTACTGGGTCCCCTAATCCCCAATCGCCCATTAAAAGAGGAAGCATATAAGGTGTTTCTCCCGCTTTCTTGGCATGCCTTCGTGATGTAGTAGTCAGCATGCTAGCCGCGTATTCGAGAGGTCCGTGGTTCGACTCTCGCCGAGGACATTGCACATTTTTCATGTCTCCTGCTTTCAAAAACTACCTAATGTCTCTGTGAATTGTCCTTCTGGTTAATGTAATTTCAACCAAATTTTATGCGAAGATACTTACTTCTTTGTTTTTATATATTAGTCAAGATAATTTATGCTGAGAGTGTAAGGTATTTTTCCCGCCTTCTTAGCATGCATTTGTGGTGTAATGGTCAGCACGCTCGGCGCGTACTCAAGAAGTTCTTGGTTCGAATCTTGGAGAGGGTTTTTGATGATTTCTGCTTCGAAACAACCTAAAGTCTCTACAAAAGCAAGTATTGCTAAAAGCTTCTTCTTTTTTTTCTTTTCTTTTTTTTTTCTTTTACCTATTCTAAATTCTATCTTTCGGAATTTCTGGCTTATGTTATTAAGTGACTGGGAGTTTTGCAGCTTGCCAATTCACAGTCATCCAGAGTTCGACTTGAATTAAAGCCATTTTTGCTTGGAATCTTTAAGTTTCAAATTTTTTATTCGTAAAGTACAGTTTATCATTTCGCGAACATTTAATTAAGTAGAAATGAATATCACTTGCTCTTTATCCAAACAATTTCCCTTAGCTTATGAGATTATATGATGCTTGGCGAGGACGATACAAAACTGTATTGGTAAGGGAACCTTCTGTGGGTCCAAAATTATGTTAGGTCAGAAAGTAAATATTATTATAAAAAGTTGTTTATAACTTTCTACTGTCTTGTCAGAGAGACTTATTAAAATATTATGCAGTTAAGTTCATCAGTTCGATAAGTTATCACCTAACTGTTTGGAAGAGTTGAAATGCTCATTTAAGATAACAATTCAATGATAGCAGGAATTTCGCTATCCAAAAGTGCTGGAACAGTTGAAGTACAAGGAAAACATAAAACAGTCCATTATGACGGAGCTAGAGACTTTGTGTCTGGTATTTTGGCGCACAATATGGCGGTCGCGAAGTTGGATCTATTTAAAAACTGGAGTACACGAATTGTCTGCGTGCAAGAACGATTAGGAACTATAGGGAACACAAAGAAATCTAGAATACAAAATATCAGAAATTTTGAATAATGGAACGACCTTATGTAAGAACATATTTGGCAGTCAAACAGTAACTGAGCTAAGCTGTAGAAGACTACCGATTAAATACTATATCCCTCTGCTACCTTTTTTAAGTGGTAAGATGACATCATACTTCTCTGTATTAAGTACTTTAAAAGTGCGTTTGAAAATTTCTAGCAATACATTTAAAAATATGATAAAATAATTTTTGTATAAAACGGCGATGTAAGAACTCTAGTTGCATTACCTCTAATTATATCAATTCTGGTAACCTTTTATTTATCACTCCTCTTAATGCTAATATATTACTCAACAACTGCTTATAAATAGTTTCTATAAGCCGATAATGGATTTCCCTTTGAATTTTAAATAAACTTTATTATTACAAAATTCTCGAAAGTCTGTGAAGAAGAAAAAACGGCAGTAAGATTAATAAGACTTTCCTATACAGCAATTTAACGTTATTGATCTTTTTCTGTCTGCTTTTGTTTGTAGCGGTTAGGGTAGATCTTTGAAATGCAGTGGTGCATAGCTCCAGAAAATAAATACAGTTACGGTTGACAGTCATGTGAACATCGCTGAAAGTATGTCAACATTCACTTTCAGACAAATAAAACTATTTGCAAGGTATATTTCAACTAAGTTTTTTGTTTTTCTGTTAGTTATCGTGCACGCGAAAATTATATACTCTCCCGAAAAATTTTAGAAATTTTATTAATTTAATTTCTTTCTTCTTTTACGAAAAACATGTAGGAGCTCACATGCGTTTGGATAGATGATTTGTGATTTGCAATCAATCGTTATGAGAATACTCGTACCTTGATCAGTTACATTAAAGGCCTGCTAACTTTTTTTACATTAGTGTTTAGTATATATTCTACTTATATTAGGCATGAAACATGCTGCTTAATGAGAAGAATTTCAAAAAATTCACAGAGAAGATCTCCATAATAACAGAGAAGGTAGAAACTGCAAAATGCTACTTTTTGTACCATACGTTCTAGCCTGAAAATTTCAGAAATGTTTCAAGAATTCGAAGGCTTGAAAAATAAGAATTAAATTTGAGAATTTTTTCCTTAAAATAATTCCTTAAAATAAATCCTATGATTGATTTATAAACTGGAATTCTTACCTAATTAATGATACGTAATAGCTAATTCCAACTACAAACGCGATTAGCCAGTACTTCATATGATTAGGCAACCAGTCAGTCCAGCAAGTCTAGATAACGTACAGATTGTATGTTAACTAGTATACTGTTGACGACATTGGTCTCATGAGGCATTTACTCGAAATGCAGTCTCAGTTTAGCTGCATAGTCACTCCAAATTCAAATACATGCATTAGAATCCTGACTTACTGCTTCGAAAAGGAATTTTAACATAGAAACATTGCTATGCATTTTATAGGTAAAAGAAAATATTAACTTAAGCATAAGTGTATTTAATCTTACTCTTCTTGGCGTCAAGAAACAGGCGATGTACCAGAAAATATCTGGCATGGAAACCCACATTACCGAAACACTAAACTGATTTTGGGACTATACATTTTCACTCAGCCCATGTATTTTTCTTAATAGCGTTCTTTTGATAGAGAACCTATTTATATCTAAATTTGCGCCCAGCAAAATATGACATCAGTTATTCTCGTCCTGCTTGGCAAGCAAATCACAGCTTTAAAACACAGCCTCAAACGTTATCCTATTTGGATTTACCACCAGGTTTTGTTACATGAGAAATTACAGTATAAACACTAAATGTGATGCACAACTGCTAAATATAATATTTTGGGCAAAATTTCAGCATTTTCTCAAAACTTTCTTGAAATAAATATTTTATTAATTCTACTCTTGGATTTATGACAAGTATCTATGAGTTTATTTCATGTTTACTGTACCTAACAAGTATGTGCTAGACTTGCTTTAGTCTATTTATAACATAATATATAATTCTTCTTCATACTCGTGTATTTTCTCAACCACGAGAATCACCACGCTAAAGTTCTTCCGTCAGCTTTAGTCTGTGTATCTGGGTCTAGCAAAAAAGACACGTCTTTGGCACTTGAACGGGCAAAAACATCAATATTTGGTGTTTTAATCAGTTCACTTAAATTGGATATTCAGCTGAAAAGATGAATATCCAATAAATACAAATAATGAATAAAAGACGGTTTATAGATATCAGTTATGAAAGTCACATGAACGCTTTAGAATAACAGGATCACAAATAGCATAGAGGTTGGCTATATTTAGCTACAAATGTCCCAATAAACTTAGTATTTCATCAAAAGTAAGCTTTAAAGAGGATTCCAAATCGGCGAAGATGTTTCAACGCAGTATGTTAAATGTCGCCTTCGTGGCACAACTGCACCGGTGTTTGGTATAACTGTTCCACGCAATCAGTAAAATAAACACAGTATTTTAAAATAGCAGGCAACCTCTTTCCTTCCAGAAATGGTTTACCAAAGCTTGCATGAAATCAACCCTTACGTAAGTCAGCCCATGCTTGCATTCGTTTAATTGTACGGCTATATAAAATCTCTATCAACGTGAGATACTGGTTGCTTTTTGGGCTTTACAAAAGAGAGAACTGTACTGTTTACTGTTCCATTCCAGATCAGAAACTCGAATATATTTAGTAACTCTCAAGAATGGGCTATAAATTTCTCCAATAGTGTGAAGGGGGACCATGGAAGAGCAAATGCCCTTATTTGGAGGGCTATCGAATCAGCTTCTTTATGCACCTTTACGTACACTTACCGTCGTATTGTAAAAACTGAGGCTTATGGGGATGTATCCTGTATCAGTACGTAAATAATTTCCCGCTGCGTTTGGTCCTGGGTTCCTTTAAACGGATGACAACATATTGATCTAGCTTTCTTCAGCAACATCTGAAATCTGAAGATATTAAGCGTCTAGACTTTTCAGTCCTCTTACAGAGCTTGAACCCTGTTGAATAGATACAGGGGATACTGATTTCCATGCTGTAACACATAATCTGTACTAAAAAGGATTTGAAATTTCCAAGGAAATCATTGTTTCAGAGCTGGATTAAACTAGACTCAGTGGCGCAACAGCCCTAGTGGGCCACTACCTGCAGTGCCCTTTTTCTGCTTTCTTGATCTTTTGGGCCCCGAAATGGATCAGCATATATCCTGGGCAAGTCGTCAGCTTGTCGCAGGACCCCCGGTGTTTAGTTCCCAAGCGAACTTGGTACTCCTTTTATCAATCCACTTAAGGGATAAAAGGCTGAGTCAACCTTGCCCAGCCGGAGGACCGAACCCCAGACCTGTGGTGCAGCTACGCGATGCGCTAGCCACTTCGCTACCGGACGGTCTTAGAGCTGGATTCCTAACCCCATAATAGAGCATCAGTTTTCGATTGACAATATTTTCGGACTGATTGGCGGCATTTTTTTAATCTATTAGTATAACACTTGCTTGGAAATAGTGCTTTGGGAGTGGGAAACCCATTATTTTTTAAGCGTCTCATTGCGAAGAACATTGTCCAGAGTGCATTTAAGACACTCGCGAAAAGAGACGAAAGTCCCACACAAAAACTAGCATTTTTAAGTAGGAGTTGAATCCGACACTGGATTAAAGAAGGCCTCTGTAAGCAGTATACCGTCCAGGGTGATCTGATATATATAGCATTCAGAATAAGGATTCCGAATTTCTGTCAAGGAAACCATTCGGTATTATGACAAGTATGATGGCATGCAAAGGACCTCGCCCTAGATATCTTGTCTCCATTTTCTGTTTTTCCATGAATCAAGAGAACTTAAATGTTTTTCGCATGATGTCTCTTCATATCATGCTTATCTTCTTGGTATCTTCTTTCCACAGAAGGCTGAGAAAAGTTCATTTCAGACCTTACGTTCCTAAATTAATGGAAGTTGAATGTATATTTTAGTAACCTCTCATTAAGTGCGATTAGAACATAAATAAAACATTTTAAATTGATAAAATAATTTTTAATTAATTATTGCAAAGAATAAGTTCCCTATCAGTGTGAAGTTAAGAAGCTTTAATTAGTTATACTTTAATGGCATAAGCATTATTAATAAGTATATGCATTTTTTCAAAATTATTTATTGTTACAACTAATGTATTGTCACAGGCTTTAAATTCGGTTAAATATCATCTTTTGTATAAAATGAACAAGAGCTATTCAGAAGCCAGATCGCTTGGTTATGTTTATGTGATTACAGCAAAGCCTTGACGGCCATCTGCCTAAGGAGAGGGATGCCTTCCTGAAGGACTTTCTAAGGGAAACTGGCTCGTGTATACGTTACACATAGGGAAAACCACGAAAACACCCATGCAGCCACCCCTTTCGAGAGATTCGAACCTCAGACAGAACTACCAATGTTCTGCGACTTTACTACTCGGCCGCCGGTAGGCCAGAAACGAGGTCGCTTGAATGACACAAGTGGACGGCGTGTTGGCAGAATGACGTAGCATCGTGTAAAAATGTAATGCTTAAGCTATGCACTTTTCTTATTTTTATAATTAATGTTATATGAAATATTATGGTACTATTTTAGTTAAAAGAAAGAAAGACGAAAGTAATGCGTAATTATTTTGTTTCTTTGATGGTTTTTGATTTTAGCAAAACAATGAAAGCAATTTAATGAAAAGTAATTAAATCTAAAACAAGCGCATAGAAGGGGATTCACATTTCAGCCAAGAATCGTGCAGCCGAGACGGTAATTTGACTGGGTTCGTTAACTTTCTGCGAGTGTGAAAAAATGGCAACTTGCTTGAAAGCAAGTTCGCTTTAGAAACGTGTGTCTTACCCATTTCTTTAATGTCTGTTATGTTTGCTGTATAATTACTTAATATTCTTACTCTTTTGTTGCACAAAGTTTCTTAGAAACATAAAGCGCTAAATGTCAACATTCCTGACTTCAACTATCTAAAACTTTCATTGTATCCAAGTTTTATATAACAAGTCAAGGATTGTCTTTTGCGCGAGAGTTTAAAAGGCACTGTTCGTGAACAGTAGACTTTCTCTTTTATCATGTTTTTGATAAAGGTTTTTGTTTTTGACTTATTTCTTTGTTCCCCGAAAATTTGCCAACTTATATCAATTGTACTATTTTACCATACTGAAAATTTCATATGGTGCTTTTAAAAAAAATTCTTTAAATGAAAGCATCAATTAGAAAACGCTGAGAAACGCATATTCTTAATCCATAAATCGATACTGCTACTTTAGTTTACATTTTAAATACTTTTAGGTATCTATATTTCAATTTTTGCATTCTTTAGATAGTTTTTTGCCAGAATGAAATTAGGTAACACAACTGATTTCACTTTATGTTGAATAATGTGCATATAGACACCTCCCCCCCCCAAAAAAAATAATTCTGTTTTAAACTGCCACCATTTTCTACCCTATTTTCCGGATTCTTACAGTACGTGAAAAGAGAAAGGAACTTTTCTATGAGATGGATATACAAGAATTATCGTTCATTATTCATAACTTGAATTGTCTCAAAATAAACTCGTAACGCCTTTTTTTAAATGCGTTTCTTCGAAGCTACTATCAACACGTTTTTAGTTATTTTGTTATTGCAAAGCTTGTGAGGAATGTCTAAAAGAGGGATACCTTCGTGGAGCACGTTTTAAGGAAAATTGAGTATTCTTGTTATACAAGTTAGAAACCTCTAAAACTCTTCTGTAGCTAGACCGTTTACCGAGATTTGTAATGTCTTCAAACTACCACTATTCATCGATTTTGCTGTTCGGCTGCTGATTGGTTCCCAAAGCAACTATTATGCAGTTTTGTGATTGGAGCTGACGTGGACTCGACGATACCAGTCTTATAAAATTTTTGGGAATTTATATCATAAGAAATCAATTTTTTACTTTTTGCTAATTTTTTATTTTAGCTCTTGAATTTGTTGTTGTTGTCTTGTCCATGTAATTCATGAAAAAATAGTTGCCAGAACCACAAGGAGGGTGGACTTCTACATCCCCAATTTTGAGGAAGAACACCCGGCGGGGGGGGGTCCGAGAACTTATAAACATCCTCTCTTCTCATGGGTTCGATACCTGACCCAACAGTGCTCCCACCACTCTCCCCTACCACAAACCACACGAGAGGACTTTCGGCTCTCCATATATTTAGAGTGCCCCGATGCCGTAAAGACACTATACATTTACAAACATCCCTGCCTTCTCCAGGATTCGAACCCGAGCCCTTCGGTACCGACCACTATACTGGCTGGGCAGCTCTTGAATTTGTACATATGTTATGCTGAATAACCCACATTCGATTTCCCGTAATTAAGCAATATTTGAATTTGAAATTTATTTCGGATAATAGCAAAGGAAAAATCTAGAGTCCATTTTAATTTTAAAACAATTCTGCAGAACGTCAATTACGATCTGGACGTACAGACTATTTTTCTTGGTGTACAAAGTAAATTGACCGCATGTTTAACTTCTGCACATATTATTGAACTCAAGGGTATAACCAGCGTTGAATAATAGGGTCTCAAATGTTAGCAGGTGTAATGAAATATAAAAATTGGAAGACATTTTATATTCGCTATGTATCTAGTGCATGGACGTTTGTTTTAAAAATAGTATTTATTTGCCTGTCACGATAATAACTAACTACTTTATTAACACAGAGAAAATATTTCAGATTAAGTGTATATTCATACATTGCGTCCAAATACTATTTCCAATTTTAGATAAACTAAAGCGCTAATTTTGGTTGTTTAACTAGAATGCTAACTGGCATAACTTAGGAACAATTGTCATTAATTTTTATGCAAGCATTTATTTAGTATGTTACTAGTGAGCTAACGTTTGGTATATGACATTAAGTTTTATGAGTTTTAAAATCCAGTACTTATTAAATAATGACGCATGATTGTTCTTACAATAATCTCCCTTGTCTAATAGTAACATCAAAACAACTCTATAAATTTTATCTTGGTGTAGACCGCAGATTTAAGCACCTTGGCATGAGTCTTGGCACCTTGTAAGTCACAGTGCGAATTTAATTTGCTCACTTCCGTTCCTCTGAGGAAGAAGACCTTGGGGAACGAGTCCAAGTGTCTCCTACCCCACTTTTCCTACCATCAAACCACTCGAGAGGACTTTCGGCTCGCCGTGTATTTTAAGTATCCTTATATCGCAAAGATATAATGAACTTATAAACATCCTCTTCTCTGGGGTTCGATACCGAGCTCAACAATAAGACAGCCAGCAACGTTAATCACTGTACCGATCTGGGGAGCTTTATATCATGTTGATATTTGATTGCTAGATTTAATTTAGGCAAAGCATTTGAGGAATGTCTTCCAAGGCAGAGATTACATATTACTACGTACAGGATTTGCTAAAAGAAACTGGCTCGTATTTACACATACGAAAAACCATGCAGGCAGTCGGTGGCAGGCATTAACCCCTGGGCTGAACTACCAGAATCTTAACCACTTAGCCACTTGTCGGCTCTACTGTCACTTTAAAACTTTGGTTTCTTCACTGCTACTTGTATTAAAATTTCGTGCACAATATATATACTGTTAAATGAGATTCTGAAGAAGGACTTTCCTTACATTATGAATAAATTCGTATATTGTAAGATGATCTAAATTAGAGAATTAATCATACTCAATGGATTATTATTTATCTTTAAACGAGAATTCGTAGAACATTCGGGATACCTTAATCGCATATTTTATTTTGAAACAAAGAATTTGTAAAGTCGTGTTTTCTTGACTATTAAAAAATGTACGCGACATTGAAGACTGTTGATGAGTTATCACCAAGCCCTCTAAAATAGCCGCAAAGTCCTGTAGCTGCAAAGTCAGGAGAAGAGTATACAGAATCCTTTATTAACTCAAATAAAGTTAAAGAGTGGGCACCACCTCGTGCTTACAAAAGCCATTTTTGGCTTAAATCAAAAGTAATGAATAACTTAAAAATTAATGAAGTTAAGTATAGACTAACGGCTTAACAGTTCAACTATCGCCCAATCTGGCTTTGACTTGAAGCTGACGGAAACAAGCCTAATGGCAAGAATAACTCAACGCTGCAAAATTCTAATTGCTAGAGAATCAAAGTTAGCAACGTTGCCTTCCACCAGACAGAACACTCTTTGATTTCTCCCCTGCAAAACCTTGCTTTAAATACTTATTTCCTTCTACCTAATTTGAATATCGCGCGTTTTGAAAATTTGCATTCTGGCATGGAAATGAAATGATAATTTTAAGAAAAGGTAGTTAATCGTGTGGTGTGTTATAAATGCAACGAAACCTTCTAAGTAAGTCCTTTTTTATCCTTTTATTACGGAGTCGCGCAAAATGGTATTCGCCAAAGAGAGGGATGCTCGTGGAGGACTTTCAAGGGAAACTGGCCCGTTACACGTGAGGGAAACTACGAAAACGCTTATGCAGCCAACTCGCCTGGATTCGAAGCCCGGACTAAACTACCAGTGTTCAGCTACTTTACCGCTCAGCAGACTGTGAGTCCTAAAGTGAGTATTTGGCTCAATATTCGTAGAATGTTTTATCACCATACAGAGCTACCGTCAATTACTGGAACAAGAATTTGCAGTTTGTTGTCACAGTGTGATTGCTACTCTTGGTTACTGCAAAATTTTTTCCATCTTTCAGTCGTTGGTGAAAACAGCACTATTCTTTACTGTAACAATATATTGTTATAGATACAACTTGATTAAATGGGAAAGCACCATGAAGCCTATAATGAACGTTTTACACAGCTCTGTCTCAATCTTCATGTTCATTTGACTCGTATTGTATTAAAAAATGATCATTAATGATCAAAAACATAAGATAGCTAAAAATCGGATCACTAAATCCGGGATTTAAATCTCCGAGGTCTGATTGGCTGCACATGTGTTTTAGTGGATCTTCCCAATGTTTAAAGTATGTACCAGCCAGTTTACCTTGGAAAATTCCACACAAAGACATCCCATGTTTTAAGCAGATAGCAATTGCATGCTTTGTTGCAATCAAATAAGTAAAAAAAAATGTTTGAAAACATATAATAAGCAATTGCATGTGGGATTAAAAATGTAAACTTTACTGTCTTGTTTGTTTTGGTGATTCACTAGTTGTCACAACTGGGTTCGAGTCTTTAAGATGGCATAGATGCATTTCATTTATCTTTTATCCTCATCCTTGCAAAAGTATGTAGATACATTAGGTTATTTTGGAAGCAGGAGACATGAAAAACTTGTAATGCCTCCGCCGGGACTTGAACCACGAACCTCTCGAATACGAGTCGAGCATGCTGACCACTACACCACGAAATGCTGCCAAGAAGGCGGGAGAAATATCTTATATACTCCCCCTTTTAAAAGGTGACTGGGGATTAGAGGCCCCAATCGCCAAATTCTGGTGGTGGAGATTCATCATGAACCATCTTTTTTGTTCGGGCGCCAGTGTAGAGACAGCGGGTGACATGAAAAATGTGCAATGCCTTCGTCGAGACTCGAACCACGGACTTCTCGAACACGCGTCGATCGTGCTGACCGCTACACCACGAAGGCATGCGAAGAAGGAGGGAGAAATACCTTATAAGTATACTTACACAGAAAAGGAGGCGTTCGGGCTAATGGATCGTTCGGGCTAATGGATCAAAGGCAGCGTTCGGGCTAATGGATCGGGGTAATAAATGGTGGATGGGCTCGGGCATTTCCTTTGAATGATTGACTAGCAAGTATCTAGTTGCTATAGCAGCAAGACAAAGCAAAGCCAGACAAAATATAAGTCCTGGCATACTAAAAAGTGAATAGTTTAAAATAAGAATCTACATATCATTTTAACTTTAAAAAATAAACATCAAGAAAGCACGCTGCATTTAAGTTCTGGTGTTTTAAAATTGTAATCTTTTAGAATTATGTTACTTGAGCCTCCCTGTACATGTACATTAAATCATGCGCATTTTATACATACGTTTATGTATTCAGAGCGCATGCATGTGCAAACATTTGACTTCTTATTGCGGAAAAACGTTTAATTTCATCATAACACGTGTTTATTTCGTTCACCACCAGCTGTTCTGCCTTTGCCCATATGTCATATGAATACATATTTCCTTCAAAAGTTCTCCATGAAGACATTAATTGCTTGGGTAGATATTCTTCGTGTATTTAGCTTCTAATGCCTGATTATAATGAACGAATAATGCATTTAGCATAGTAGGTTCAAGTAATTTCTGCCAACTTGGGAATTAATAATTTGAAAAGCTTAAACTTTGTTTGGAGCAATTAATAACATTACAAATACTGAATATTGTCAATTTGTCATAGCAAACATAGCTGTACCATGAAATTAATCAAAGAAATATATTTCCTGAAATGTATATGCAATTTGAAAGTCTATTGGTCGTTGCCTACATTTTTAACGATTTGTAACAAGTGTCACTTACATCCAATCCACGAGCGTTCTGTTCGCGTTCTGTTCTTCTCGCTAGCCTTAATTAAATTTCAAGACTTCATTTTGTTCTAATTTCCTACTTCAAGACAATTTCAACGTTCAGTTAAGCAATTCGATAAACTTTTAAGGAAGTACAGGATCATTCTTTAGATTAAACTTTCGACATTAAATCCTTCACTCATAAAAATATTTTATTGACAATTCCTGCACACGTTTTGGCTATCTGGAGTATGTTTTGATAAGTACATGGAAAAAATATTTTTTAGAATACAGTCATGTTAAATAAATTTAATTTCACTAAATTCTGTAAACTATTATGAGAAAGCTAAATTTTTAAAAGATTATAAAATTGTGAGACACACGTTGTATTTTTAACTTTACATGGGTTATAGGCGTTAAAGAATTATTGCATATGTGCAGTAGGTTGCATTACAGATTAATAATTTTTTAACTAAGAAAATGACTTTTATTACAAGAAAAACAATAATAATAATAAAAAATCTGAAAACTTTAAGATTTTACTTTACGCCCAAAGGGACTTTTTTAACGTTTTGTGCGTTATCTTTATTTATTAAATATCATGTTCTCCGCACTTAAAACATAAAATTCAATTCAACAGCAACATCGCAAAATAATTTTAAAATAAGCATATCTTTAGAATTTCCGATACACAGCCAGGCGCGCTGTAGATTTTTTTTTTCCGTACAGTGTTGCCATTGCTCGCTTTGAAATCGTTGAGTTTGTTAATTAAGAATTCGTTAAAGTATTACAAAATACGAAATCGATTATAAAACAAATTTCAAATTAGGGCTTCCAGATGCCCATATTCAGTGGAAGATTACGTTATTCAAAATTGCATGGCTCTAGGTACCGTTGATTTATCAAAATGCGAGAAACATACAAACATTTATATAGATTCTTCATTATTTAATTTCTTTAAATGTAACACAGGGCTCTAATATTTGGAGGCAACAATTTGAAAAGTGATACGCCGTTTATAGTGATTCAACGCAAGATGCCAAAGTGAAATTAATAGCCCTTTTGGGCTAATAAATTTAACATATTTCAATAAAATTATTAAAATTTATTATTTAAAATTTATTTTAAATGACTGATGAATTTTGTATATAGCTCATGTTTATTATGGATATAATTCAAGATAACTATTGCAGGTAAAATTATACTTGAATTTTCTTATTCTGCAAATTCATTCAAAGTGTTCTGCTATATTCGAGATGGATCATTTTAATTACAGACTAAATTAACTTAGAGTCTTTTCTGACGATTTAGATTGGAAAGAGAAAAAAAGAATTTCAGAGAGAGAGAGAGAAACCGTGCTACTTTTTAAACCAGTTTATAAACCATGATACTACTTTCTTTGGTTTAAGAAGTAATAGTTGTAATGTTTCGAACGGTGTAAAAATATCTATATAAAGAACAAGCAATGAGCATACGCGATTGTCAAAATGGAGCCAAAAGATAAATTGACTAACCACTAATTTATAAAAAAAGAGAAATATTTAAGTAAAGAAAGGGGAAAAAACGTGGTACGCCATTGTATTAAATCCCAAATTCAGAACAGACATATGATAAAAATTTGAGTTCAATAATCAAGAGCAAAATTCAGAATAATTTTGATTATCTTTATTATTATTTAGTTGAATATTCTACCAGTTGTCGAGCGGTTAGTTCGTCCCAGGATCAAATATCTGCGAAAGGGCTGACTGATATGATAGTTTTCGTGGCTTTCGCTATGTATATAGCCACAGAACACACATGTAATCTAAAATTTCAGTTCAGTAGTTGATAGCAAAATTATGTATTACATGAATATCTTTTAGCCACCAGACGGCAGAACCGTTAAACCCCGATAGTTCGTTACGGATTCAAATTTCTGCTGCATAGAAATTTCGGAGCTTTCCATATGTGTGCAGTGGATGCGAGCCAGATTTCCTTAAATTATCCTCCAAGAAGACGTCCCTTCTCATAGATAGATGTCCTTTGCGTGTTTTGCCGGAACCTAACAAATGAATTGCTTTGGTTGCGGGATCTAAAGGCAATAAAAACTTCATTCATCTCTAAAATAAACATAAAATTCGATCTGGGAAACACGTCAAGGAAAGTAAAAATTAAAATTAAAGTCGATTAAGATATACGGGATCGATACAGTGCATCGTAGAGAAGGCTTTTAAGTGACCAATTCCTTTATTAATAATCCATTAGTAAACTGACTTTCTGAATGTAAATGAATGCCAGTTTAATCGTGATTCTTGAGCAAAGTTAATTCTTTTGACAACAATAAGACACAAAGCCGCCGAAGCGGAACGTGCAGATGGGCAATTAAGACAAGTCGCTAATTACCCAAACAACTCATTATGCTACAAATTTTAGATACTTTTTTTTTTCTCTTTCACCAATCTTTTGTTTTCTTTTCTCTTTCACAGCGATGAGTATAAGATATCGCAAAAATAGGTCGAGTCAGTTTTCCAAGCGTATCTTCGGGATGCTGGGATACGATACTGAAGCTTTATCTGGAGAAGGGCATTTTTTTCTTCCCCTTTTCCATACTTCGTCGTCGTCATATAAAAGTTGAGCTCGGGCCATATTTCACGTCGGATCAACGCTGGTGATGCGATTTTAATAACGGCATTTGCATGCAAGCTGCTTCACCTCATTTTCCAGCCGAACATGCCTCGTCAGTAGAATGCAAGGGGATGGGGGGACGGCAAGTGTACTTTGGTATGCATAAATAATTCCATTTTAGCAACAAAATTGGAATTGCATCTCTTGTTTTCAAAAATATATTTACAGCTTTAGACTTCAGATGTAGTACGTGTTGTAAAAAAGTCCAGTATGGAAGTAGAATATTTTTCTTTTCTTTTTACCAAAAGTGTGTTATCGTTTACCAATAAAAAGCAAATCTTGTCTAGGACCACTTTTCAAGCAAAAATTTTGTTGAAAAAAGTAAAAAGATATTTCCTTCGTTGCCATAACATCATGACAAACTTTTTAAGCCGTATATAATATTAAAGCAAAGACCTCTAATTATTTATGAAATTAAATCATATGTAATTTACTTGATTTAGATTCTTTTAAAAATTTTGTTTTACAGTTTATTAACAAAAGCAATTTCAATTCATTTCAATTCTTTTTTTTTTTTCAAATCGAAGCATTTAACATTAACTAGTAATTTAAATAAATAGTAAATAGTAATTTAACATTAACTAATAATCAGCAAAGTTATCATAGTTTATCTTTTGGTCTTATTGAGAACAGATATCTATGCAAAATATAATACAACGGACCCTAGTTACTGGGATTAGTCGGAAGAACAGTCCATCTGATTAACAGAAAAATTCGGATAGTTAAGTTGTCTTTGTTTGGAAAACTAAATATGTATTTAATGTAATGCAGTTGAGAGAATTTCCTTTTCGTTTACCGTATTCCATTTTCGCATAGATTGTCAGGACTGAGTGTTCTGTGCATACTTTTGGCGAACATATTCGTGAAGTAGTTAAAGTCCTGATCTTGAACAGGGAGCTGAATGCAGCTATGTTTTGTAGTAGAATACTGCGATTAAGTGGTAGAAGAACTGCACATAAGAAGGATTTAAAATCATCTTTTATTAAACCACTATTATTTACAGCCACTTCCCATCTCGGGAGGGATAACAGAAAATAATGACCGCTCTTGGGTCTAACTTGAACAATCAAATAATTTAAAATAAAGTTAAATAGAAATTAAGTAGTCGTTGTTCACAGAGCTATAAACGCGAGGTTGGCCTCTATGCTAAAGGGTGCGTAGCAAGATTTAGCTAATACTAACTTAGATTATTTCAATAAGTAACAGCGTAACAGCGCTAAGGCTTAGAATTTAAATACTAGCTAGTCAGGTGGACGTCGAACAGAGCCGCAGTGATCTGAGACTAAAAGCTCTCTCACACCGCGAAGTTCCTTGCTAACCTTTAAATACCAAAACTTGGCTCCACTTCAAATTAGCATGCAGCTGAAATGCGCGCTCATTCTAACGGGAAGTTGAAATAAGAACTTACGGGAAAAAAAAATTAACATAAAACTTTGTTAATTTAAACTAAAACCTTACAAGATTACAAACTTAATATCACTCTGTGTTTTATTTGGCTAGAAAGAGAAGAAGAGATTCGAATAACATGAGTTTCTATAGGTAAAGTATGATTTCGCTGTGCGCTTGAATTATATGCAGAAACATTCTATACTTTTTTTTTTAATACCGATTGGCATTAGAAGCCTACTCTGGAAACGGCATTAGATAGAAATAATAACGTAAATTACACACGCATAATACAAACTGCGTGATATATGTGTATGTTATAAGATAATCTTATTGTGTTATTGACATTCTATGTTATTATCGGTTCTTATAAGCAACTAATGGAGATAATATTAACAGGAGTTAAACTTAACTTTTGGTTGATAGCTGAAATTCATAATGATGTAATTGAAATGAGTACAAGAACAATTTAAAAATTTTAGTAAATTGGGAAAATGCACCACTCTAAAAAAAATCGAGGTTTTTTACTTCCTTGTACGAAGTAAAAAGTATTGTAATCGCGAAAAATTTCGGGTATCATATTTCAACGAAAATATCTATTCTGACGCTATCGAATGCACTTTAACGATGTTTTTGAGTAACTTTCCTACGTAAAAACAAAACAAAGAACTCTTTTTCCTCAAAAAATTACAAAACTGATTTAAAATGGATTCTGAAGAGATTTTTTCGTGGCGTCTGTGCCTACGTACGTATCTCGCATAACTCAAAAACGAGTAATCTTAGAACGTTGAAATTTTGTATATAGGACTACTATAGCATGTAGATGTGCACCTCCTATTTTGGTTGCAATAGGCCACACCAAAAGTATATAAATTTATGTATATATATATATATCCACTCTGTTACACGGCTCAGTGAGCTCAGTTTTTTTATTGTTATATGATGGTAAATTGTGCATTTTTTTTTTTTTGCTTTAAAAATGATTGAATTATGTGGTTCTTATCTTCCGGTTAAGGTTTTTATGCCTTTAGTAAATCTGCATGCAAGATTTGAAGAATTATCAACAATTTAAAAGCTGTTAAAGTGCGGCTAAGCCTAATCACTTTTCTCATGGCTGACATATTTGTTTACATTTGAAACTTAGGAGATTGCTAATCTAGAGAAACTAAACTTCGCAAGAACCCTTTAGTAAATCTTGCTGCGATATTTGTAAAATTATCAACAATTTAAAAGTCCTAAGTGCGGTTAAACCTTATTATTTCTAACATAGCGGCCATATTTGTTTACATTTTGAAACTTAGCATAATAGTGGGTTTGTTGCCAATCAGGAGAAACTAAGCTTCGCAACAATAAAGATAACACCTTCTCTTATTATTGCGAATCAAATCATGCTTAATCCATTCTGGAATTCATTCGAGGAAATAAGGGTTTAAGATTTATTTCATAGTTTTTAATATAGATAATTTGAGTTTTTATGTATTTTTGCCGCCTTGTCGCGAAGTGAGAACTGAATTAATTGAAAAAGAAATACTGAATCGTCTGTGAAAAACTGTTTCTTCCTTTCCCCCCTTTTTTTTCTTATTTTTTTTTTTTCTTTTACACATGGTTTTAGATTTATTATAGTATTTGAATAGAGCATGTGGCAACGCTAAAGTAATTCTTCAAATGATATACATAATTTTTGTGCATTTTGGGGAGTTATAAAATGAATGAGATGTAACGCTGTTACGTGAAGCTAGCGCCAGAGTGTCGCTGTGCTAAGCAGATTCAGTGAATTTTAATGAGTGTATTTATTCTATTGTGGTTTATGCGCTATCGATGAAATAGATTTAATACAATCCAATATGTTTAAATGAAATGCAAAATGCATATAATTTAATATTCCGTACAAGGAAGTCATGTGGTGTACACATCAGATTTTTAGTCCAAAGGGATTTAGTCCCGAAGGACTATTACTTTCGTTTTGCGATTTTGCGTCGATTCACTCTGAATGCCCGTTTCACTTTTCAAATTGTTGCCACTAAATGTTATCGCTCTGCATTAAATTTTAAAAAATGAAAAATCTGCATAAATGTATGCATGTTTCTCGCATTGTGATAAAACCTAGAGCCATCGAATTTTGAATGACGTAATCCTACTGCGAATATGGGCATCTGGAAGCCCTAATTTTGAATTTGAAATTTGCTTTATTATCGATTTTATGTTTTGTAACATTTCAACGAATTTCTGATTAACAAACTAAATGATTTCAAAGTGAGCAATAGCAACACTGTACGGAAAAACAAAAAAAAAAATTTTTATCTCCAGCGCACGAGACTTACGGAAATTCTAAAGATATGTTCATTTTAAAATGATTTTGCGATATTGATTTTGAACTGAATTTTATGGTTTGAGTACGTAGTACATGATATTTAATAAAAAAAGGTAGCACACGAAACGTTAAAAAAACTCACCTTTGGACGTAATTTAAAATCTGAAATCTTTCAGATTTTTTTTTCTTTTTGTATTATGCAAAATTTAATTAAAAATCGCTTTTGAAAAATTTAGCTAAATTTGAACTAATATGTGAAAAAAGTGTCATGAATGCTCCTATTTGACAAATGTCCCTAAAATGGTTATTTAACTGCAGTTAAAGTATCTGGACAAAGGTATTTGTTTATATATGTCCAGCTGCCGAACTCATGTCACGCAAATGACACTGTTTGTTTCAAATTCAGTTGCTAGGCGTGTCAAAAAAAGAGAAAAATACCTTTATAGTTGTAATGCTGCCACGATGTTTTGAGAACACACAAATTTAATTAGGGAAGAAGGTTTTTTTTTTTTTTTGTTTGTTTGTTTTGTTTTGTTTTTGAGGGGATATTCTAAGAAGGGGGAAGTGTTAGTAGAGGAAAACCTAGGAAAAGAAAAACAATCGTTTAATCTGACACGAAGCTTTCCAATTAATATTTTTTCTAATTACGGTTTCAATTTATTTGTCATTTATTATAGAAATTTTTTTCATTCATTGTTACAAAGGACAAGTTAATAAATACCTTGATTACATACTATAATTTGATACAAAATGTGTGTTAAAAAATTAAAAAGCGCAAACCGAAACAAATTGTAATGTTAGCATAAAACAGCCTTTATTTAGTATTGGTTGCATATAAAACAGCCTAAAGAGTTTGTAAAAATAGCTAAATGCCGCAACCTTCCATTTTTTAAAAGAAATTAGCTAAGCTTTATTTCCGAACCATAACTGAACACTTATTATCACTGAATCAAGCTGAATATTTTTATCACTGTAATGAAATGGTAATTAATATTCAGGTGAAACTAAACCAAATCAGAGCTTTTATTATTAAAGCTTTTTACAAAATTTTATTTTGAAGAGCATTTACTGTTTTTTTATTAAATTTCTGTAATTTTACCCTTAGAACCACCGTATTACAAATGACGCTCATTATAGACGTTCCTCACATCTAATATCGAAAGGAAGTTATAACGAGCAGACACTTAAATATTACAATTTAAATTCTAAATGTCTAGCTATAATCGAACAAGTTGAGAAATTTATAATTAATTAATATTTTATGAGCAATATTTATTTATAATAATTTTATCAAAAATTGTTTTACTCTTTTTATATAGATAGCAGTTCAAGCATGTTTTAAAATATGGATTTTAGTTCCAACAGCTATTTTTTATAATTCTATCAAAATTTAATATTCACCACAGTTACTCAAAAATAAAACTTCCTTTTATTGCTGTACTTGTGTTCTAAATTTTGTAGAGTCTTATAATTGGATATTTTAATAAATGAAATTGCAGAATAAATGGAAGGAATTTAATTACCATACATTATAGAATAATTATCCCCCTTTAATACTAAACAAACCGAGCAGATAATTAACTGCGTACATGAAATGTATAATTAGCGCTAATTATAATAGCCACGGCTAACTGGGAGATTTCAATTTAGGTCTGCAGTCACTATTCTAGTTACTGATATGCCTGAAAACAAATAGGGTACAACGTATCATCAATTTTCTTTTTATATGGTTATAAAATATTGTATTTAATTACTTATCTCGCCTTTCACTGGTCAGAAATACATGAAATCGAAAAAGAACTATTCTTTCATCAAATATTCATTATTGAATTATGCTTACATTTTTAATTCTTACAATATATCCTGAACTGGAGGATCTTTTATTCGAAAGTTTGATGGAGTCATAGTTTCAGGTCAATTCATGTATGCATATTAAAAACATATTTATAAGTTTAAAAGTGTGCTCTAAATACTATGGAACTGCTTTTGATAAATAAATATGCGAAAACTTTTGGGAAGGAAACATTTCTCCAGTATTTATTAACATTTGGCTGTAAAATACTGTTTTAAGTACTTTACAAAATTTTCTATTCGTACAATGAGTTTCAAACATAGTGTAAAAGTTATTTAGTGGTTTATTTGAAATATTATGGCTTGAGAATGCTATATTCTAAAATTCTCATGCTAATACAATGAAGATAACTTACCAAACAATCGTGCAAGCATTTCTGAACTTACGTTTTTTTAAATACGTAGTTTCGTGATTTATACAACAGATGGCGCCACCAACAGATAACGCCACAAGTTATAAATTATCCGTGAGCTAGCCTATAAATTATACTAATTATAAAGCTGTTCTTGTTAGATCCAATTTTATGTTAGAAAAAAGAAATAACTATAACAGTTGTGCTATATTACAACTCATTAAATGATTAAGCAATTCAAAAGCACTGTAGAATCCTTTGCAGTATTTTATCAGTGGTGCAGTAAATATAAAGTGTATTATTACAAAGAGTACAGTTTTTAGAATCAGAAGAAATTTCATTAGAAAAATGGAAGCCTTTTCAAACTAAAGTTTAACGGAAATAATTTCATTTACAGTCGTATTAAGAGGATTCGAATATTATTTCCTTATATTGATTACGATATTTATATCTATCTATGAAATTTATTTTAGTTGTACAAAGACGTTTGTAATTTTTTCCCTTATTATAATAGTTTATAATTTTATTTTTATATTAAATTTTAAGTCTAATGTGTGGGAAAGGAGAGGCAAAATTACTTGTACATTTACAGAAAATTGATAATCCGTGTTTTCTGCTGATTTTCGGTGTTAGTATAAGTTTTGGGGGAGCTCATCGAAATAAATTTTAAATAAGTATATATAAGTTTTTTTTTTACATTTTTATATAATTAAAAAGTTGAATATTTTTTCTGCGGTTATAATTAAATATGCAAGTCAGTACCATCCATTTTGCTTGCGGAAGTCCACATTTCTAAAACCTAATTCAAACACAAAAATTTTTATTAAAAGAAAAAATCAGCTAAGACTATTTCTTATAATGCTTTCAAGTTGTCGTACCTGCTTCGAGGGAAGGCGTGCATTTGTTCCGTTTTGGATTGGGCGGGTTAATTCTATTGGTTGCCAGCAAGAATTATCATAAAATGTGCAGTTACCGATATTATGCATCTTTACTTATAATACATACAAATTTTGAAAATTTTCTGGTAATTATTAAGAATGCATCAGTTTTCAGCACTTAATTAAATGCATTTACAGCATTCTAAAAACATTTGTTAATAAATATGTGCTCAATTTTTTTTAAAAATTTTATTTATTTATTTATTTTTTTTTTCTTTAAATGAGAAGGAAGCAAAATGCAGAAAATATGACTTCCGATAAGTAAGTTTTTATCAGTAAGCAGTTTTCAGTCAAAAATATG
>KK118134.1:28561-61193 GCA_000611955.2 Stegodyphus mimosarum | reverse complement strand
AATTTTTAAATTAAAATTATTTGTTATTTTGATTTATTTCTAATGATATTGGTAAAGTACCTATTCACTTATTTTGTGAATTTTTGAATGAAAAATTATGTCAGCATATGTAAATCTAGAGAAATACTCAGCAATAAAGTATTCTAATTTTCGCCTTAATTTTTTTAATTTGCCTTTATGTGCTTTATTTGGTTTTATTTGGTAATAATATCGAAAACAGTTGTATTCGTTGCGATAAAATTCAAAAACATTCTTGAATCGCAATATAGTTTTATGAATTATGTTTTCTAACTCTAAAATGCGGCCCACTAGCGGCAGAGCGGTAAAGTCGCTAAACATCGGTAGTTCTGACTTGGGTTAGATTCTAGGCGAACGGGCTGGCTGTATGAGCAGTTTCGAGATTTTCCGCATGTGTAACGTGTATAAGAGTCATTTCTTTAGAAAGTCTTCCACGAAAGCCTCCCTCCTCTTAGGCCCATGGCCCTGATGTGCTTTGTCGTAATGTCAATAAACCACACAATGCTCATCACTCAAAGTGTCAGACTGCATTCGACTTTTGACCTAAATATCACTGTTTCTACATGGTCGTGTTTTATCCTCTTCATTAAGTTTCCAGAGTTTTCAGATTCTAGGTTATCAGTCCATGATTCTGGATTATCCGTCCATGAAACATGGTTACAGTTCCAAAGTTAATGAGCAGGAGCTAATGATGGAGCTGTAACCTTGAGCTTCAGATTTCCTGCGTGCTTCTGGCAGAAATCCTAAATTTTAATTTTTTTTTTCAAACAACCATTTCTAGTGAACAAAATAGTGTGCAAAATTTTAGGACTGTACATTTTCTACCAATCTACTCTAATTTTCTACTACTAAACTTAATAAAATAAATTTATATAGAAAGTTAAAGAGAAATAAAATTGTTACCTCTCCCACCCCGAAAAAAATAAAAAAAAACTTAATCTCATTTTGTTATAAAGTCAGTTCGAAAATATTGCAGACGCATTATGTATTTTGTACAATAAAAAAATAAAACGAAATTGAACACTGAAACTTTTTCAAATGCATTTATTAAGAAGTTTGTTTGGCGGAAGGAGGAGGACGTTTGAGTAAACCTAACTTCATCGCCGGTGATAGAAAATCAGTGTGACATAAATATTATCATATACTCCGTTGGTTATACTTCGCTTTCCTTTGAAGCTGCGCCAAATTTTGGTATACGGGCATAAAGCTAGGGAATGAGTTCTGACACCGTAAGTTTTAGTTCTCGATTCGCATAAAATTCGACACAGATCTCTTTTCTTCAAGACTTTTGCTCCTGAAAAAGAGGTATTTGTGTCTGATTGCTCTCGAAATCAGCAGTTTTATTCAAAATATGGGCTAAAATTGTAGAAACATTAGGTTATTTTGAAGCCGGAAGACGTGAAAAATGAGCAATGCCCTCGCCAAGGCTCGAACCTCGGACTTCTCCAATACGCACCAAGTGTGCTGACCATTACATCACGAAGGCATGCTAAGAAGGCGGGAGAAATGCCTCATATACTCCCCCTTTTAAAGGGCGACTGGGGATTAGAAGACCCAATCGCCAAATCCTGGTGGTGGAGAATCATCATCCACCACCTTTTTCAGTTCGGGCGCCACTATAGAGACATTAGGTTATTTCGAAACAGGAGACGTGAAAAATGAGCAATACCCTCGCCGGGACTTGAATCTTGGACCTCTCGAATGCGTGTCGAATCTGCTGGCCATTACACCACGAAGGCATGCTAAGAAGGTGGAAGAAATACCTTATAAAATAAGGTTGCCTTTTTGCCTAATTTTAAAAAAAATTTTTATGCCACATGTGTTGCTTACGTTATATTATGAACTAATACTATTTTTGTAAAGTATGAAGATGCTTGAATATACGTTCTAAAAATTTCACTTAAGTTCACTAGTTAATAAATCCCCTTCATATGTTAAAAGAATTTCCCCAAATTCATAGCAGCGTTTCTCAGAGCTAATAAATGGAGCATAAACTTACTAAAACAATAAAACATTGCAATCAATCCCATAAAATGGTTTTACTGATTTTCGGCTTTATATGCGAATGTCTACGTTCTCCCCAAAATTGACATTATATATGGCTCTTTCAAGAAGGTTTTAAAATTAGCTTTCAATTGACTTCAGTTTTCTAGTATACTAGAAATAATTGCGAAAATCACAGTGCTAAAATATAATCATTATCATTCACATTATCCTTTACATTATAATATAATCCTTCACAATATCTTAGGTGATAGCGATTTCATATTTCTGTAATTATGTTTTTCCTGAAATTGAATTTAAGAAAATATGTGTATAATTAAACGGAAAAGAAAATTGCTGTTGTCTTTTCAAACGGCCGCACGTTTGTAACTTAGTGCATTCTTCGGCAACGACTAGTACCCACAGACATTTAGTCGTCTCATCGCTGAGAACATTACTAAGGCGCACCACAAGAGGTTGGCTGATTTTATACCCAGCAGGGAAGTTCCACTTCAACTTTGATGAAGAGATTCTCGAGAGGCGGGTACAAGGATCTCCCACAAGTCTTCCAGTAACATCAAATCCCTCGAGATGACTTTGGGCTCGCCGTGTATTTTAAGGACCTCCATGTCGCCAGATACTATTCGTTTACCAACATCTGTGCCTTCTCGGGAATTCAAGCCCGAGCCTAACCATACAGTAGCAGGGAGCAATAACCACTACACAGACCAGAACGGCAAAAAGAAAATTTACATACATCAATAAGTTTTAAATTTTTTATGCCGTTTCCCGTAAGGATAAATGATATGATCAATATAACTTTCTATTGGAGGAGGGTATTTTATGTATATCTTTCGGTGCTTGTGACTTTAAAACTTAATATCGATTATTCAAATTTGAAAATGCTTTCTGCTCTGTAAGTATTATACAATATTGTGTTAATTCCTTTTGTAAACATGCTCATTTCTTTCTTGTAGATGGTGTAAATGCTATGGGCGAAACGAAACGCCAGAGGACGTCCTACACCCGGTACCAGACCCTGGAGCTGGAGAAAGAATTCCATTTCAATCGGTACCTGACACGACGGCGGAGGATCGAAATAGCGCATGCCCTATGCCTCTCAGAGAGGCAGATCAAGATCTGGTTCCAGAACCGACGCATGAAGTGGAAGAAAGAACACAAGTTGGCCTCTACAATGCCGCCACAGATCCCTCAAGTGATGGCCGATCACCACCCTCACCACCACCATCCGCATCACCATCACGCTCACCACTTACACGGTGAGTCGAGACTCTGACCCTGGACGCAATAAGCACTTCTCAAACTGAATATTCCGCAGTATTCTCGAGAAGGGACATTTAGTGTAAATTAAATCATCGCAACAATACACGAAAACAGTGGAATAATTCCCATAAAACAATATATAAGTAGAATGACTGAAAGCAGTTTAACTGCTTTAGTGACTGCAGAAAAGTCTATCACAGAAGATAGTAATATAAACAGAACGAGACTGATGCTTACATAGAACACTACTTAATCGACACATGAAGTTGGCAGTCAAACATTTCAGAATATATTTCTATGGTATATAAACTGAAAACTCGGATTGCTAAACAACTCATATTAATGTACGTAATTTAAACCTTTGTTAAATATTGCCAGGGTAAGCTTACATTAAAGAAATATAAATTATTTCGGCATTCTAAAATTATGGAGAGTTGTATTTGTTTAAGAAATTAGACCAAAGTTTATTTTATTTCAAAATACCTGCTATTCCTAAAAATATTCATTTGAAATATAGTTTCGAAAATATTGATATTTTGATTATACTGCCTTAAAACAAGCTTTAATTCCTTATTAATTTTATCTTTTTATATTACTATTTTACTTATATTATATACCACATGCATATATTATAATAATTTTCAAGAGATACTGTATCCACGATAATACACTTTTGCATCCTTCGACCAGTCATATAAAAGCAACTATCCGATTGTTTTTTTATTTTCCTGTATTATGTATTCAAAATTAATTAAATGCTTTCCTTCGATTACTTTCAGTAATAATTGCAATTTCCAGAAGGAATATAATAAAAAGCATTAGTAATGTTTATTTATGCCATGTTCCTATGTTACGATCCTTCATATATTGATTGTACAATGATTTTTTATATCCTTTAAACGCATGAGTAGTAATTTAAGCTTGGTATGAAAAACATGCTCAGTTCTTTCTTTACATGGCTGTTAATACTATATACACGTACCATTACTCTCAGTATTAAACACAGAGTAAAGTTCAAATGAAAAATAATATTCTCCTTGCTAAATTAATTCTCTAATGCGCATAAAAAAGTAATGTGTACTGTAAGCACTGGATCTCTGTACTTGCGCGCATATAAATGGTTCAAAAATTGTGCATTTTAACAATGATTTGTTCCTAAAGTATTGTAAAAATCTAACTGCATTTTTTATTTATTAATACAAATCGTCCAAATTCCATATATTTTAGGGACATTTCCTCTCTATATTTAGGAACTATTCGATACTTTTTCTCCCTTTACAAAAGATGCATCTGTGAGCTCATAAATCTCTGCAGATCGATATAATTATTAGCGGCTGCTATATCGCTTGGCCGGCATTCGAACCCCGAGGAATGCATAGATGTTTGTAAATATACGCTATGTTTGAAGCACCGGAAGCATTTAAAACATGCTTTTAAGGTGAAAACTCGTTCGAGAGGTTGGTGAGAAGGAAAAAGAGGTAGGAGATCATAGGATGTGTCCCGCAGGATTTTTCCATAAAAACAGGGGCAGAACTAGGCAAACCTATATCGTCACTTATAAAATGTTTAAGACTTTGACCAAACCATGGGCATTAACTCTAGACTCTTATTGGAGCGTTCACACGAGAGCTTTGTAAGGCATAACTGACATAAGCCAAACTTTGTTGCTAGAAAACAAGACTTTGCTATTTCAAAGTTTGTGTTTATTTCTAATTTTGTTTAAATATTCTAATTGTTGAACCTATGCCAACCTGATATAAAAAAACGACTATCAACCACAGCTCCGCAAACAAAACTGACGGCGATTTTGCTGAGACTGTTGTACTTTCAACCATCCTTAATTTGTTTAAACTTTGTTTCACAAGTATGAACAGAACTCATCACGTTTAAGACTTAGGTGTCCGATAAAAATAACATTTAGACTATCGCGTGAACGCTCATAAGTCCCTATAAAACTTTTGGACCTAATGTAGCTCAAGTTCAGATCGAAAGCATTAGTAACAACATATCTGTAGAACAGGTCGCATGTAATCTTATTGATCTCCTTGTTCGTGAATTGTGTTTATTTCTAATTTTTCCTTATTTAAACTCCCTTATCCATTTATACGAATTACCTTTGCTTCTGTAAATACTTCCAAGCCTTCTGGTGAAAGTTAGATAGTTTACATTCATCTTTTTTCCTGAAACTCGGTTCCAGTACATTCTTTCTACGTCCATTATTTATGGCCATAATGAAGAAAGAAATAGATGAAATGATTTTTAGAAACTTTTATAGGAAACGTCTATAGCAATGTATGGAATCTGGATGATCTATTTGAGTTATTAAGAAGCTGATTTTAACATCACTTTTGGCATAAGGTCATTAACTAAAAAAATACGTAATGTATCAATGATGTACTTTAAACAATGATGCCATTAAATTTGAATTTTAAAGATAAAATAACTTATATTTATAATTTAGTTTTAAAGAAAATTTTAGGAATAATCATTATAAAAATTCCAAAAAATCAAAATTCTGAGCTCAAATTTGTATAATTAATAACACGAATCTCGAATAATTTTTATTACTTCGGCAAGAATCTGAGTTTTTTAATTGAGATTTTAAACTTAGTTATAAAATGTAAAGTTATTTTAAAGGAAAGACGGCATTATCTAAATAAAACACAAGAAGTTGGTTAGCATTAAATTTCGGAATAAAGAAATGCAATTTCTCTGTAACCCTGTCGAACAGCGTTAGAGCAAAACATTTTGAGAATCGGGCTGTGCAATTATAACGCAAGTTCAGTCTTGTCAAAGATAAATACTAACACATATGAAAAAACATATCTTAAGTATTCGAATACGCGTAAATGCATATACGTGTATTTGTAAAAACGTCATTAAAGGTTCTTTACTTTTTAAATTAAATCAAATTAATAAAATCAATTCAATTGTTTTAATAAAATTTTAATTTGCTTTAATAAGAAAAGGTCTGAAAGCTTGCAGATTTTATATTACGCCCAAAGTGGCTTTTTTTTAACGTTTTGTTTTCTACCTTTATTTATTAAATATCATGTTCGTCTCACTTAAATCACATAAAATTCACGTCAACAGCAACATCACAAGATATTTAAAAACAGCATAATCTTTAGAATTTCCGATAGACAGTCTCGCTTGCTAGAAATAAATTTTTATTTTATTTTGTTTTGTTTGATTGTTTGTTTTTTCGTACATTGTTGCCATTGCTCGCTGTGAAATCGTTGAATTTGTTAATCAAAAATTCTTTAAAGTTTTACAAAATATGAAACAGATAATAAAACTAATTCGAAATTTAAAATTCGGGCGTCCATGTGCCCGTGTTTGGGTGGAGAATTACGTTATTCAAAATTTGATGATTCTAGGTACCACCATTTTCTCACAATGCCAGAAACATATATAACATTCACGTAGATGCTTGACTATTTAATTTCTTTAAATGCAATACAGGGTGATAATATTTGGTGCCAACAATTTAAAAAGCGATTCACCGTTTATAGTGAAAAGGCACAAAATACCGTTGTGAGATTGATAGTCCTTCTGGGCTACCGCCTCTTTGGCCTAATAAATGACATTTTACAATTAAATTAAATTATTTTAGTAAAATAATTCTAATTTTTTTATACGTGAATATACGAAGTTTTCCTAGCTGAAGCTAAACTTAACTGCGTAAGAATACGAGAGTTTTAATTAAAATCTAACAAATTAAAAACAAAAACTTACGGTCTACGCTATATGAGTTAAAATTTTTAGGCAGAATCTTTGAACATTTACAGGATTTTTCATTAAAGCTAAGCATTTCACTTAAGTTTTATTACAATTTGTGATAAATGTTTCAGTTTTTAATTTCTTCGAGATTTCTAGTAAAGAAAATGCTATTCAAACTATGGTTTCCAAATTTTCTTATTTTAAACTCATTGCAAAACAATAAAAATGTTCATTAAATCATAACATATTAATTGTATTGCATAAAAATATTAATTTGAAAGTAAATGTAATGATTTGAAAATGAGTTATGCGCCAAGTGATTTCATGTTATTTTGCTTTATAATCTTTAATTTGATATAACTTTAGTTTCATATGATTTTTATAAAAGTTGTGATTTTCTTTAGTTGTATAAATTCGAAATTCCATACCTAGTTAAATTGTATTATTTAAGACGTAAGTTAAATGCATGTCTTTTCATGTATGTTTTTTAATATGGTTTTATTATGTTTTGTTTCTACATTTGTTTTTTTATTTTCTTATTCTTTAGTGTGTTAAAGGCGAAGAAGAAGGAGAGGAGATCTTAGTAGGCATTTCTGTTGCTTTAGTTGAGGCACGGGACCCATACTAAAGAACAATTGTGTCCTGTCTTTCACTTGGTTGGTGCATTTTGATCCCTTACTACACATTCAAGCATGCTCCTTGTTTTCCCCCCCGAGTGTCCGTACCTACAAATAGAAAAAGGTTTCTCAGGGCATTCCTAAAAGACTCTACGGACTTTGTAATTATCTGTATTTATAAAATAATTGATGCAAGAACCTTTTTGAACGGGAGTTTATCGAAATAATATTGGAATAAGAAGAACTATATATATCTGAGCAATAAAACTTTGGTAATATTTCGAAAGAGAGTTTAATTCAAAATTTGAGTGCGATATTTTAAATTGAAATACGCCTAAGACGTTGTTCCAAAAAAAAAAAAAAATCTGAAAGATTTCAGATTTTAAATTACGTCCAAAGGCGCGTTTTTTTAACGTTTCGTGTGCTACCTTTTTTTATTAAATATCATGTACTACGTACTCAAACCATAAAATTCAGTTCAAAATCAATATCGCAAAATCATTTTAAAATGAACATATCTTTAGAATTTCCGTAAGTCTCGTGCGCTGGAGATAAAAATGTTTTTTTTTTTCCGTACAGTGTTGCGATTGCTCGCTTTGAAATCATTTAGTTTGTTAATCAGAAATTCGTTGAAATGTTACAAAACATAAAATCGATAATAAAGCAAATTTCAAATTCAAAATTAGGGCTTCCAGATGCCCATATTCGCAGCAGGATTACGTCATTCAAAATTCGATGGCTCTAGGTTTTATCACAATGCGAGAAACATGCATACATTTATGCAGATTTTTCATTTTTTTAAATTTAATGCAGAGCGATAACATTTAGTGGCAACAATTTGAAAAGTGAAACGGGCATTCAGAGTGAATCAACGCAAAATCGCAAAACGAAAGTAATAGTCCTTCGGGACTAAATCCCTTTGGACTAAAATAAAAAAAAGAAGAACATTATTGGTTATGAAGGTAAAAATCTTATCTTTTCAGAAGATTTTCTTTCTTCTTCTAATCCAAAAGAAAACGGGATTATTTTTACTAACTAAAGATACTCTAAGGCACTTCTAGAATAATATAGTTTTAATTCACTACACACGTTGCTAATTATATACTCTACACATAGAAAAGAAGTTATCAATTACATTTTTATTTCGTGCTTCCATTACCAGTTCTAAACGGTTCTGGTTTCGAGGCGACGCGTATGCGAAAAACGTGTGATATGGATCGGTTGGCAACAGTTTCAATAAGCACATTCTCAAGTGAATGCAGTAATAATTGAATTATCTGTATCGTTAATAATTTTAGGCATGATTGCTTGCTCCTAATTAGGCAATTCCGAAGTTTCAAAATTTTCTCAGTGTTTATTGTTCATTCCTTTTAAGAAGTAATGCTCGAGAAAACTGGACTTCAACTTTTCTCATAAATTAATTTATCGAAATGCATCGAATATATTACGGTTTTATACATAAAACAACCTTGCATTTTTGAAGATGTCTTGCAAAGGAAAAGAAGGCCAGTATATATAATACGGTTTTATGTGATTTAAAATTAGACAAAAAAGGAACTTTACATTCATAAAATCTACTCAAATTTAAGATTGCTTTTATTCAAAAAGATGATTCAATAATAACGTTCATAACGTGAACGCAAAAGTTAATAAGTAAATGTTATAACACCCTATTATATTTTTAAATATCATACTGTTTTGCGCTTCTGTGTTCAGGAAGAGAAGCGGTTTTCAGAGAGGTGAAGGGCATTTTAAGGTGAACAAGCATCGTCTTATTTTCGAGCTAATAAAGTTATTTTTTTCGCCTATGGGAAGCAAAAAAATCAATTTTTTTTTTTTACAAGAAGCATTTTCTAATAGAATTTTATCCGAAATTATATACTTAAAAATATTATTTAACTTTCGTAATATTTCTGATAGCACTTGTTTTAAAAGGTTCTTGCCTATTCTAAAGGACTATTGTTATCAAGATGCCTGTACAACAATATTATTTTATGCAATAGTATTAGTAACGATCATCAAAAAATGAATGCATATTTCTATGTCATTGTTCAAGATATGCGTATGGAAATCCTTCTTCTGGTTATGCAACCAGATGTTTGATTGTTCATTATCCACCTATGTAAATTATTTGCAATGTAGGAAGCCTAGCCTTTCGTATTATAAGCATTTGGTAATGATATCAAGTTGAACAGTCTCATGAAGTTCATACAGCAATGACTTCATCTTGTTAATAAATGACTCGTATTTTAACAAAAATTCTTGCAAAAAGGAAAAAAAAAAGACTTTTGATCGTGGAAAAAACATCATTTATTCATTGTGATTCACCACTAAATGAAAACAAGAAAAAAAACTGTCTAGTTTCTCAATCTTCAGTGAATTATTATTGTCATGTATAAAAAAAACTTTCGGGTCTAAGGATGTATAAATGTATTCCTATTTGTGTAGAAACAAAACTATGTAGTGTGGAAAACTTTGTACAAGAGTTATTAAGAACTGTGTGGAAGATCATCTTCCAGACAGTCCTGTTTATTTCACTGTATGCATTACTGGTGTTCATGTCAAATGTTCTATTGTTTGATGTACCAAACCATAGGAGATTAGTCCTGGTGAATTTTCAACAGTGATATACCAAGCTCAGAGACTGAGGGGTAATTATAACTGTACAGTGTGTTGTATAAGCCAAAGTTGTACGTATACTTGTACGTATTGTGCACGTCCGTCTGTCAAACTTTCTACTGTGGATTCGATTCCGTGCTATGTTTGATCTGCAATGACTGTAAATGGTTAAGAATGTTTTCTTTGATTATGTACGAGCCTTCAACGTTATAAGTGCACTGCATGCAAGGGACTGTGAAAAAATGTTCAGGATTTAGTGTGAACCACACTAACAGTAACGGAAAATTTTAAACAATAAAATGTAAAACGACCGGATTTCAGTTCAAATTTGTAAATCGCAAATTTCAATAATAAGCTCATTTTAAAATTTTTTTATTCATTTTGTAAAATTATGAACGCTTTTCAGAATTATATCCATTTTTTTTAATAAATTTATAATATGTTTTAATCAAAAAATTTAAGATAATGAAATTTGAAAATGGGAATTTAGCTGGAAATCGTTAACTTACATAAATTATTACCGAAACCAAAATAAATTCAGCAGAATAAGAGTGTTTTAATTTCAATTTATAATTTCTATATTAGAGAAATTTAATCAATTTAATATGTTCGATAATGAAATATAGCATGTGTCTATCATTACAGACATATGCATAAAAATACATTTTTTCTTTGTTTAAACGCATATTTTAACAAAAAATCGAGTTTGAAATCTCTATGTTCATATGATAAACACATTTTCGTTTGCTCAAATGTACATTTTATCAAAAAATCGAGCTTGAATAATAAATGTGCACATTTATATGATAAATACATTTTATTTGATTAAACTAAATTTTCATAAGACCAAAATCATATTTTTTAATTCTAGATTTTCTTCAAAACGATTGTATTATTCTTTTACTTTGATTCCACGCTTAATTAACTATCGCTTAATTAAATTAACAAAATATATGATCAGGTCCAATTATAATTAAACAAGTTTAGGTATTTCTTTTAATAGCGAATTCATATTCTCTAGTATAAGCTCTAAACATTCATTTAATTTCATAAAAATTAATGTGTTTTTGAATATGCTATTCAAATTATTTGATGAGAAGGTAATGAATTACAAAACGTCGCACAAATTTCTTCGATGCAAATATTTTTATAGAGTTCCTTCTAAAATATTAATTTGGATTTTTCATGCATGTTGCAATGTGCTTGATAATTTAAAATTTATGTAGCTTAAATTTATTTCTTACTTTAACATCACTTAAGAAAATTTCAAAAAATTTTTAATTTATGAAATTAATTTAATGTAATTTCCATAGCTTAATAAATCTAACATTAAGAGTTAAATTATGATTTAATCTGTAAATGAATCTAATTGTATGTACTTTTCATAAACCCACCCTTGGTAAATTACAAGTTTCTATAATTTTTATGGAAAGGGAATATTTACAAAAAGCAAAAAACTGCTTTAAATTTTGTATTAAGAAGGATTATATGTCGAAGCTACAATGTATGGTAAAGTGGTAATTACAATAAAAGAGACTCAATTTTATATCTTCTGGTAAAATCAAAAACAAATCATCAATGTCGTAAAATCTGCAAATGTATTAAATTGGTACCGGCAATTATTGTCAGTAGCGTGTTATACTTATGCACTTTCTGTTATTTTTTGTGATATGAAAATTTATGAAGAATTAAGAAGTGCTAAAATATTCACTCATATTTATGTTAATGGACTTATTTTAAAAATTATTTTAAGATAAAAAACAGCCTGTGAAGAACAAAACTAAACATATCGCTTTTCTTGTTTTATTGATTGTTGAAATGTTTATTGTTAAAAATGCTGTGAATTGTAAATATTCACCGATAGTGAGGGACAGAGAGAAAGAGAACAATCTGTTGAATGCAATTTTTATTGTTCGACTTCTTTGCACTGCAAATTAGAACAATTTTATTTTTTATATTTACGACGTTAAACCAATGATGCTAAGTGAGCAGGTTTTTTTACTTCATTGCACTTATTTTTTGTTTTAATATTTCATATGTATATTGATGAAATATTTCTATTTTTTCAATTTTATGTGCGCTTTAATCGTCTAAAGCATTACAATAACTAGTAAGAAATTTGTAGGTGTCATTACTGATATTCATCATGGAATCATAATTAGAATTTTATTGTTGAACAAAAACTGTATCCAGTAAAACAATTTCTGCTGTAAAAATACCTGCGAAATGCATTTTATTTCATCCTTAAAGGTTACGTTACATTACATAGTTGTTCAGAAAATTTTTGCTTGACATCATTTTTATACGATATCAAACAACTTGGTATCTGTATTTCAGAGCTTCTGTGAGTAACTGTAGGGCCAGTGTAGCGCAACTAAAGAGTTCTAGCATATAATTAGAGAAAACATTTTGTTCTAAATGAAATCAAATGTGCAATACTGAATACCGGTTGGATTTTTGTAAATACATTTTTAAAGCAAGCTTCTTTAACTTGCATGTGATTTGAATTTTTCTACCGGTGTAAAAATAGCGAAAGGTCTGTAGTGAATACAAATGTCTCAGTTTAGCTCTAATACTTTTCATTTGGCAAGGAAGTTTCAAATGCTTTTATAGTCAATAAATAATTCAGTAAATTTTGGAGATGAACATCAAAACTTAATGAGCTTCATTTGTGTTATCAAAGCAAAATTTGAGAATGTTGTTGCTATTATTGTTGCACTGATAACTTATGTGAATTTCGTAGTTCTGTTAAATAGGCAAGCAACTTAAGAAAGAGTTGTATTTTTATATGATGAAGATTTGACAACATTTTCAGTTTTATTTTTGGTATTACACACCTAAAAGTTAATTACTTAAAAAAAGTTAAAGAAAGAATTTCCTGCATTAACTGCCAGATCTCATTATGCCGTATATTCTTTTGAAACAATAATTCTCCGTATATTAAGTACGTGAAAAATTATATTTTTTATTAATGATTTAAATCAGCTTCAAAAAATGCAATATAGTCAACTTCAGTAAATTTGCGATTTAAAAATTGCAGTCTGTTGTAGTAAAATTATAATTATTGTACTAAAATCATGCACAATTTATGTAATAAAAACAGAAGAAATATATGTATGTATTAAAGAAGAATTTCGTTAAATACAAAATTCATAATAAAGATGTTAAAGTTGCAGGTCAAAATTATCAAACAGATGCAAACATCAAATAACACAGATACTAATATTTGGATAATATTTGACAAATATGCGTAGCGTTTATCTAGTTATTTCACAACTAAAATGCCCAGAGGTTTCTTTTAACATCAGTTAAAAAAAATCTAATTTTAATAATGCTTTCTTATAGTCTTCTTATAGTATACAAATTATGAAAACAATAAAACTTAAAACCAAATTATATAAAATTAAATTATATACTCAAATTTTATTTGCTGTTAACATGCATACTGAAAAACAACTTAGCGGCAAAACTGTTGATAAAAATTTCTTGTAAGTTATTAATTTGTTGTGAGAAAAATAGTAATTATTACTTTTAATCCTTGTTAATACTGATAACATAAGAAAACAAACAAAACAAAATTGAACAAGTTGAATAATAAGCTAAATAATTTTAAATGTATAGATTAAGTTAAATATTTTATAAATAAAATAATTGAAATACTTTAGTTCAAGTTAAAATAATAAAATAATCTAAATGCATTGCAATATGTTGAATAACTGAAGAGCATAGGTTAGTAACTTATGTCTCAAGTATAAAAGAAAACCACGAATTTAAAATACGCGTAATGAGATTCGGCAGTATTTTGCTAATTTTGTCGGGTTAATGGTCGTTTTAGTTAAAAGAAAACTGTACAAATCTTCTGAAATAGATAGGTTATTTTAAGCAGATATTTTAATCGATTATAAATTAGCAGTAATTTGCATGCTTGTATTGCAAATAAAGTTTAAAAATTTCTTTTAAATGTAGCAACTATAGAGAAATTTGCCGCTTATATTTCAAGCAATTAAAAAAGTCGAAAGAATTTTATTCTTGCATTATTTTTTATCTATTTTAAGATCATTAATTAGAGTTAATTTTAAGTGGTGCGATTATTGCCATATTAACTATGCAGGTATTAGTAACTACATGTTTTAAAAATTATGGACCTACATTCAACGTTATAATTTGACAGTTTCGTATTCTTATAAGTAATTTATTATACGAGAAGAATTGTTATTTCATTTAGTGATAAGAACATATTGCTCTTAATTCCTTCATATCCACATCGATGCATTGACAAAATCCTTTTTCTATGGGTAAAAATTGCATTTCAAGTGCATTTTTAAAACCTTCTTACATTTCCATCTGAAAAAATCATTTTACGCAAAATTAGAAATTATGCAGAACATTTTGCCTTAAGTATTATTGAGAACAAAAATTTCATATCATGTTCCATTTTTATGTAGATGATGAACACATTAACCAAGTACAAACACTTTTTATTCGATAAAGTTTCAGCATCTTTCATGGCAACATCAAATGGTTAGACTTCTTAAAGCATTTCTTATGTGATTAATATTTAAGGTCTGACTGCAGCTTTGGTTAGCTAAGCCAAAGCCATACAGAAGGTGAAAGACTTGTCCTGTGTCAAGTGACGGACTGCAACCTCGCTCTGTGGAATTTCTTTGAGATGTAGTACTTATGTGGGTGAGTGGGTGAAAGCCTACTCCCGTCTTAGTGTTTTGTCTTGTAGTTGTTAGTGTTCCTTAGTCTCCCGTTTTGTGCGGTGGATCTTACCTTATGTGTACATAATGTAAATCTGTTCTTGCTTTGTTTTGAAGGGACATCTCTATCGAGTCCCTGTAGCTTCGTGGACCTTATGTAACATTCTCTAGAAATTTGGTGGTGACAATAAAGTAGAAAAGATTGAATGAATGTCTCCTGTATTATTTACACTATTCTTGTTTTTATGATATACTTTATTATTAAAGACTACTTTATTATTAAAGATTACTTTATTATTAAAGATTGATATTAACTCACACAGCTTGTTCTCAAACTGAACAACGGTATTATTTTAAGTCATAATTAATATTATCAAAATCTTTATGAAAATGATTTCTTCAATAATTCAACTCAAAGCAGTAATGCAAGAGATGTTCAATTATAAACAGGCATTTTCACACTCCGTTCTCGTAAAGAGTTTGACGTAATCATAGCCATTAGACAAATATATGCAAGTTTGTCTTTAGCAATAATAATTCAAGTTTATCTTCCTATTACCCTTGTTAAAATGAATCAATATGTTAGGGTAGGAAGTTCACAATACTGTTGCGCAGTGAATCTTCAATAGCCTTGTTTTGACTGATAATGGTGTTACCTCGTCTCAGATTTATTTTGAGACTTAAATTTCAGATTGGAAGTGAGTAATCTGGAGAGTTTTACTGAATGTTCACACGAGAACTTTGCGAGGCACAAGTGACAATAGCCAAACTTCGTTGCTACGCAACCACACCTTGTTATGTAACGAAACTGGTACAATGGTTTGTTTAACTGTTCTAACTATTTATCTTTGTGCCAGTTTGGTATAAGAACCGACTGGTCACAGCGAAAGAAATACGAACTGGCATCCGGTCGATGATTCCGCTGAATCAACTTCGCATTATCGTATGCGCAACTTTACCTTCTATGAATGGCTACGTCTTAAACCCTGTGAACAGAGTTAACGAATTGCACCGTAAGCTGTGTTCCGAAGACGATATAAACGGAATAAATGGTTTAAACCGAGCTACATTGCCAGGCAACCAGTCTGTGCTAAGTCACAAAATCTGGTTTAGGGTTCTTGGCATAACGTTCGAAGTTTCCAACTTTATGCCGACTTCGGATAAGCTTCGACCAATCAGAGAGAATGCGCGAAACCTCAATAGAAAAACAGAGCGGGAAAGCCATAGGCACATACCCGCTGCACAAATTTAGTTTCTCTAAGAGGGTGCGGCTTAGACCCTGTGTCGCTGGTGTGAATGGAATTCCCGCATTTTATTCCTTGTGACTATGCCTCTGTGACATTTATACCACCGTCTGAACGCAGCCTTAGTAACGAATTGGGCACCTGTGACAATAATGACGACCTCACCATCATATGAATGCGGCCTAAATGCTTTAATGCCAAATGTTTATGCTTAAATGGCCGAATCAAATTTGCTGTTGTGAGCTCTGATATTAACAGCTCATGGGATCATCACATGAAAATAACAACTGAATTCTTATTAAGAGACAACAGATTATAAAAGACTAATAAAAGGGGCCCAAACGGCAAATAAAATGCTGATAAAAGGGGCATACATGCAAAGTCTAATAAAAGGGGACGCCAATTGTCTTATAAATTTTGAGAAATGGGTCATGAAAAAGCAAGTAAAGAAAGCAGAAATGCACATTCGGGAAGCACACAGATACAAATTACATACAGATATTGACAAAATATAACTAAAGGAAATTAAGAAAGAATGCAATATGAAAATGAAATAAACCGGAAAGAAAATAAATCAAACTATATACACTATGCTTAGAGATCTGCAACTGGTAGATCAAAACTATATACGCCATGGAAAATATGAAGTGAAAATACTGTGAAATGAAATGAAAGGCAAAAATTAACTGAAATCTGAGAAATGCAACAAGGAGTTATGGTTAGGTTATGAAACTGAATCTTTCATTTTGTGAGCAGCAAATGACCCTGATGTAAATGTCTTTTGGAATCGCTATATTGTTTAAATATATGAACAAACTTTCTTTGTCACAATTCAGTCTTTGTGGTTACACTTTTACAGATAATAATTAATGAACCCACAAACAGATCATCATTACAGAAAATGATTGGTGCAAGTCTTTTAAGACTGGATTAGAGCTGAAAATGAGCCATTTGCTTATTGAGCTTATCCTCAGCTATTAAAGGCAACGGGATTGTACTAACTGGGATTGACTGTAAAACTACAGGGAGAGAAATCAATAAGAAACTATAATTAAACGTTGATAGTTTGGAAATAACAGCTAAAGAGCGTAATAATTTAAGAAATTTTAACAGTGAAGAAATTTAGGTCTAATGAGCAAGCTATTGTGCTATACAGAGGCAAAAGAGTTTATTCATTTGGAATTAAGAAAAAAAATGATTAAAATTTGGATTTCTGGATGCTGGAATAGATATATTGCAGTTTCACGTAACTACGTGCAGTAATATTGTGTGAATTGTTTCATTGTATTCAATAAATAAAAACTGGTTGATAAATTCTTGTCTGTATTTGAACGTCCCTCCCATATGATAACAGCTACAACAACAAAAAGTGTTTGAGAAAAACTTTATGGCATTAAGAAAAGTAATTCAAATATTTTAAAATTTTTTCTTTTTGTTACGAAAAAACCTTTTTAAAGATAAAATATCAACAGGCATTACATGAAATTACAGACTTTCATATTCTAAAATTTAATAAATTATAAATACGAGAGTGCGCCTTTCTTTCAGGAAACTGTTATATCAAGAAGCTATTCATTGTTTCAAAACTTACTAGGACACAGAGCTGAAACGCTGCATCTGTGATACATGTAAAAATTTTCCATCATAGTTTACTGACAAGCCAAGTTTTATCAGCGAAGTAGGAAAAAGACAATTTATGTAAGAGTTTATACAGACTCATTTATAATATATGTTTCTTTGATTTGATCTAGAAATATTATTTTAGATTTGCCACAAAGAAGAATTAGATGTAACAAAGTAAATGACTTTGTTACATCTAATTCTTTGTTACATCTAATAATTAAAACTTTAAGAATTAGATGTAGCAAAGTAAATGACTTTCAGAGAAAAATTTCTTAAATTACTCGAAGCCTAACTTTCTTTCCGAGACATGTCGAGTTTCTCGTAATAAACAAACACAGTAACTAAAACTTCAGTTTACGTATTAACAGATTTAAGCATACATTTCCTGATTCTAAACATTACATTACGGAACATGAAAACAGGCACTTATATTATAATAATTTAGTATCGCATTAGCATTACATTGCATCATACTAATGCCTTCGTATCCATTGGTAATATGTTCCAAGATTTATCACGGATAACAACGATACAAACTGGATATTCGAATACCATACTTTAACTTAATTACTATTCCTTTAACATGATAACTTAATTATCATTCAGTTTAATTGAAAAACAAAGCAAGTAAAACATTATGAATATAAAACATGTAATAATTAAGTATTGCTTACGCAAAAGTACCTTATATATTGTACTTCTACTATAAGGTATTTCACCCACCTTCTTTCCATGCCTTCGGGTGTAGTGGTCAGTACGCTCAACGCGTATTCGAGAGGTCCGTGGTTCGGGTCCCGGCGAAGGCGTTGTTCATTTTCCACATCTCCTGCTGTCAAATAATCTAATGTCTCTACACTACTTTGAAACGTAAAGCATATTGCACATTAGAACATATTTTGTTTTCTTGTACCTGTGAAAGCAAGAGATTGTGATGTTTTAACTTCATCCTCAAAAGATAAGCGGCAAATGAAGAAATGCAGTTCTAATGTTAAACAGTATAACATATCAAAGTATTGTATCAGAAGTACTCATTTTCATAGCATTAATAGTAGTTTTTATAAGTACTTACAGTATCATTAGTTTTATATGCTAGGGCCCTTATTGTTGTAAATTATTGAGAATAGGATGGATGCTATGAGCAAAAGTAGAAAAAAGGTTTCAAAACAAGAACTTTGAGATCGGAAAGCATGATAAATCAACTAACCCCCTTCCACTGACAGCCAAGATTTCTGTATGATAACATATTGATAACCATCAAGTTAGGATATGGGTTCAAAGTTTGTGGAGTTTCTTGAAATCTTTGATAGCGTATAGAATTCTTCAGTATCATTTCCAGTTCCTGTATTCCGTTACAACGGCTCGAAATAGTCAACCAAATGCTTGGGATTAAAATTAGGATTACTGAGATTTCGGAGAAGCATACCTGGCTACCTACCTCGCAAATGCATAAGAAAATAGTACTACCTGTGGTTAAAGCGTCACATTTCGTCTATATTATGGATTGTTGTAGAGTATCTGCATATAAAAAAAAATTCAGATAATTTGCAAATTATGCCTATTTTTAAGAAAAGTGTTGAACCAAAGGTATTACTTATTTCTCTGAAGAATTACGCAAATATTCAGAGTCAAATACATACGAGACACGGGCATGTCTGCGAAGCTGTAATTGTGCAATGGATATAAACGCACCAGGGATTTTCGGCGATTTGTATGCTCGTACTCCTTAACAACATTCGCCATGTTTCTCGCAAGGGTTGGGTAAATTTTATAAGATATCAGTTAAAATGAGTATTCAAGAACATATGGATGACGGAATGAGATAGAGAATTTTCGCTAGATTGGAGGCAAGCCAATGGTCAGCGAGCTCAAAGTAATGCCTAATGTAGCTTGCAATGTGAGGAAACAGTTTCAGGACAGTGGATCCATATCGAGAAGGCCTGGACAAGGTCGACCAAAATTTACGAGGAATGAGAATCATGATTTGACACTTTCAGAGCGGTGACACAAGACTGCTGCAACTTCACAGCTCTCAACATGATCTGCAGGCTTCCACTGGAACTCGAGTTTCATGGTCTTCAGGTGCCCGAAGGCTTCATGAGGCTGCATACTAGAAGGGGCTGTAAACTAGAAGATCCGTTGTTTGCATCCCGCTCCCTGCAGCATACAAGACAGCGCATTTAGCATTGTGCAGACAACATGCGCCTTCAACCAAACTTCAGAGGAGCTCCATGCCTTTTACACGTAAATCAAGTTTCAGCCCAGACATTGATTCTTGGCATACCTGTATCTGGAGAGAGCCTGTAACACGATATCATCTCTTCTTCTTCAGGGAAAGAATCACTGCGGTGGTAGGGGTGTACACTGAAGACGTTATGCTGAAGACTGCGGCCGCACACCCCTGCATGCGTTTGACAAAGGCTTCCTGACTGTTAGGAGGTATACGGAGGAGATTATTAAGCTTAATGTTCGACTTTTCAGGGACGCAGTTTGTCCTGGGTTCCTGTTAACGGACAACAAATCTCGTCCACCTAGGTCTCAGATGGTCGATGATTACCTTGAAAGTGGGGGTATTCTCTCATGGACTGGCTAGACAGAGCTCCTGACCTTAACCGTAAACAGCATATCTGTGAGCTCTTCGGAAAGCAGTTTCATCTCAACATCCTCCTCCGAGAACTATCCTGAAGTTTAAAACTGCCTTGCTGCAGAAGTTGGATCGACTGCTACAAGGACCCCTTAGCTATTTCTGTTCATTATGCCATCCTGATGCGCGGCCTGTCTGAATGTGAGAGGGGACCAGCCCCCATATTAAGCTGATTTGCAGTTCAATATCACAATGTGGATTTTGGATATCCTTACACTATGAACTTTACTGATAATCACGCATTACATAAAATGATCTTTGAATGGTATATCTCTTTTCTGAAGTGCTTTCTTTTGCTTTCCTCTTCTGCTTAAGTGCATATTCACACCAAATTTCATTAAAGTTTGTTCAGTAGTTTCTTAGAAATTTGATATAATATACAAATTCTCTTCGTTTTGCACACGAGTGTACTTAATTACAAAGGGTCTCATGGTACGCCTAAGGTTTATGCGACTACAGTTAATACTAACCGCAGAAATACTCGGCTGAAGTACTGGGAAGAGCGAAGAGATTGAATTGATAAGTAGTGATCAGTACCTATAGCGTTACAGACAAACATGAATTATAAATAGGTTCTTTTTTCTTAGATGAAACCGTGAGTAGCACCACACGAAGTTGGCAATTGGAACTAATGCGCGATCTCTTAAGAAGTATCGTATGATAAAAAGACCAAGCCTCAAAGTATAAGAGGAATAACGAAAATGTTTTATAATTTGAACTACTGTGCCATTTTTAGGTGTGCTTGGAATCATTTCGTAATATGTTTAATGCAATTCATAATATCGCACTCACTAGCTTTCACTTCCTTAATGCCAGCATGCAGAGTATAAATGTTTTCAAGGTCGCTAGATTTATTGTTATTCAAATTTGCGCAGATGATATTCTCTCACTATGTGGTCCAACGCGGCATACATCTTCTAGGACGAATAGTATAGAATGAATTTCAGCATTCTTCCATTGTTTATATAAACAAGTTACAGGTGCTTGTAATGGATAAAATCGGAATTTTAATTTACTACTGCCAGTGTGACTCCCAGTTCTATGACATTAAGTATTTAAGTCTTGGTGTCACTGTTCATTGATTTCGCTCTGTCTTCTGATAGCTTTCTTTACACTAAAACTGTTAACAACAGTAAGATAAAATGTAACTGAATATGGAAGAGAGCTTGCAAAGTAAAAAAATCAATGAATGGAAATTACATAGTTGTTCCTAAGTATCTAAATTTTGTTAGCTGAAACTGAATTACATCACCAAAAAAATACCACGAATGTGCACGAACGGAGGAAGGAAATACCTATATACTTTCCCTTTAAAACGTGACAGGGAATGAGAGGATCCAATCTCCATATCCTGGTGGTGACGATTTACCGTCCACCAATTTTTAGTTCGGGGACCACTTTCATTAAGTTATATTGGTGCGGGAGATATGAAAGTTGTGCAGTTTCCTCGTCGGAATTCGAACTCCAGAGCTCTTTATTTATGCGTCGGGAGGTGCTTCTACTTACACCGCGAAGGCAGGCTATAAAGAAGGCGAAAATACCTTATAACCGAAACCGAAGTAAAACTTTTTTCTTACAGAAACTAGCATGCATGCACAGATATGACTTATAACCATATGGCTCACCTGTAACTGAAGAAATCCAGATAACAAGGCTTCCTACGTGGATTTTTGTAGTTTCCATACAGTTCATTAGTATGATTTAAATTTCCTCGGAAATATTTTCGCAAAAACATGCCAACTTCTACAAAGAAAATATATTTCGTTTTATTTATGGACATAACTAATGATGTCTGTCTTAAAAGCAAGTGCTCAGTGCTGTTCAATATATCATTTTGTTAACGCATTTCTCATAACAGGTGATGACGGCCCACCCGAGGCTGCGCGATAAAGTCGCTGAACACTTGTAGTTCGGTCCGAGGTTCGAATCCCGCAAACGGGTTGGCTGCGTGGGCATTTCCATGGTTTTGCCGAAGTGTCATGTAGCTACGAGCTAGTTTCCCTTAGAAAGCCTCCACGAAAGCATCCCTTCCCTTAGGCAGATAGCCCTTTTGCATAATCACACAAACCAAAGCATAATAGGTGGTGTTCATTCTCGAAGTAGAGGCACAAAGTGACTACACATTTTTTCGTTTATTATTTTAGATTGAAGGAAAAAAATGTTTAGTACATTTTTCGAAAATTCAGGCATTTACGTTTTCTCGTCCATCAACATATTGGGGCAAAACTTAGAGATCAGATTTTGGTCCTGTTGCAAATAGTATGAGTTTTTTAATGGCAGCTGAGATAGAAATAGCATTTGAGTTTCCATGTGATATAAACTGAAATAAAAATGGCTTTATCTTCTGTTAATCCGATTGTTTGCCTGAAGCTGTTATTGGATGAATTTAACCGAAAATATAATAAAAAATCATAGTAATCATTATAAACTCGTCAAAAGCAGTTCCATTCCCGAAAGGACAAATCCTCATCCAAGTAAACAAAAGACGGATATGGGCTTGACAATAGACTAAAACTTAATTTTTTTTATTTGTAAAACATTTATTTTGGATCATGTCATTGCATAAAGTACCCAGAATGCAAATAAAATAAAATTCGAAGAACATTCATTATTTTACAATATTTGCACAAAATAAGCATTTTGTGGAGCCGTCGCGAGCAGTAAAGTAAACTTCTGCGCATAATGAAATAAAATCAAAGATACTTTAGATATTCTCCTTGGCTACTGCTTGCCGTGCTTCTTTGATTTGAGTCTATATTTCATTGCTATTATCTGCTGAAGGAGAATGATAAGTTATTCGCTCCTATTCAATGCACGTTTAATCGACAATATATATGATAAATAAATTAACCAGAAACAAGGTACATTCTGAGCAACATGCAATTGACTGTAGTCTTGAGCTATAGCTCCAGGAATGTGCTAAAAGGAAAAGAATGGCTATAATTTCTCTACAGTTTCCCTATTATAGTTGCTACTATTGACTATACTCGTAATTTCAAGACAGCCGATATCTCTTATGATAACCAGAGTGTCTCATGTTAATCACTCCTATCATTCGTTTAATATGGTACTTTTGTTGGAAATGCCCTTTACCATATTAACCATTTGAAGAGTATGTGACCATTTTTCTCCATATTAAATCTAGATTCGTCAAAGACTATGATCTGCGGCCAATCTTGTCAATTTTCGCGCCATTGTCTATGCTCATAGCTCTGTTATAGCCTGTGGCATTAATGGTTCACGGTCACACTCCACATATGGCACAGGCTTGAGGAAGCAGACGAGGCCATACCTGTATTAGGCTTCCAAAAGTGTACTAGCGTTTAAGAAGAGTTTGGCATATTTCAGCAAACTCCATGTGGACTTATATAATAAAGAAATGACTAGCCGCCCAACTGGTAAAGTGGTTAGCGTCACTGACTGCCGTGCCGAAGGGCCCGGTTTCAAATCCCGGAGAAGGCACGGATGTTTGCAATTGTATAGTGTCGGTGTGGCATGGCAGCTCTTTAAATATGCGGCAAGCCGAAAATCCTCTCGTGTGGTTTGGTCGAAGAGGAGAGGGGTGGGAGACCTCTAACTCGTCCCCACGGGGTGCTCTCCATCAAAATTAGGCTCGGAACTGAGCTAAATCTCACTGTCACCTGTAAGGTGCCCAAGGCTGCTGCCAACGACAGGCGTAATCTTGCACTTCTTGCACATGTTACTGTCAGGTAAGTGAGCATAAGTAACAATAACAACAACAACAACAACAGAAATGACTAAATTATTCAAGACATAGTAGGACATGTATCACATTGGAACCGTTTATATTAAACAGCTGCAATTCTTTCGATTTTACAAGGCTACGAAATATATGATGCAAAAACAAGAAACACTCTAAAAGATATCCTTCAAGGTATTTGAAAATTATGATCTTATTCTGGAATTTGAAGAAGACGTTTCGATGTTGCAATTAAGCTTCGAAAGAAATAAAATCTTAATGCTAAAAAATCTCCTTTTTGGTATCATAATGTGCAAATGCTTTCATAAGGTATTTCTCCCACCTTCTTAGCATGCCTTCGTGATGTAACGGTCAGCACATTCGGCGTGTATTCGAGACCCCCGAGGTTCAAGTCCCGGCGAGGACATTGCTCATATTTTACATCTTCTGTTTCCAAAATAACCTAATGTCTCTACAGTGTTCCCCGAACTACAAAGCGGTGGTGGGTGATGATTCTACACCACCAGGATCTAGCGATTGGGTCCCCTAATCCCCAGCTGCCCTTTAAAAGGGAGAGTATATAAGGTATTTCTTCCTTCTTAGCATGCGTTCGTGGTGTAACAGTCAGCACACTCTGTGAGTATTCCAAAGGTCTAAGGTTCGACTTCCGGCCAGGGCATAGCCCATTTTTGATCTCTGCTGCTTTCAAAAAATACCTAATGTCTCTACAGCTCTATTCATAAAGGAGTAACAGCAATGAACATAGTCAAAATTATTTGTCATGAAAAGGAATTGAAAATGTAAATGAATAAGAATTAGGGACAGAAAATGACGATATCAATGAGAGCTGCATGATTATATTAAAAACAAGGTACCTGTTAATATGATGTTTCAAGAAAAGCCGGTAGAAAAGCACAAAAGATTCAACAGAAAGGCGAGAAGATGGCGAGGATGTAAATGAAAAGAGTAAGACTAACCACATTGAAGACAGCAGAATTTTGATCGCAAGCTTTTAGACTACGAGGGCTCAAAACTGTGTGTTCGAATTTGGTAGCATCATAGCTTTTTTTTCATGATTGCCTGCAAAAGTGTCGACATAGCTCTTTCTTTGTCCATTTTTTTAGCTCTCGTTCTCAGAAAGATTTTTAAAAAAGTAGCATAATAGATTTTTCATGGAGGAAACAGTGCATGTCTGTGTCAATTTTTATTATTATTTTAACTGAGTCCTGTTTTAAGCGACACACTCTTCGGTGTATTCTAAAATCGCACAAATCTTCTTTGTCATGTCCAAGTGCAATTATAATGTGCCCAGCCGTTTAGTTACAAGTGCAGTGCAGATTACAACGATATACTAACATAAAAGAAGGGAAACGTTTAAGTGTTTCATTGAGAAGCATTGCTTAAATGCTTCTACCTTTCCCTGAATATCATAATTAATTCCCCAAATATTGTTCTAATTCTTTAAGATCTTCGGAACAGGAAGAAATTAAAAAAGATACAGAAGCAAATTTGAGCATTTATTGCCGCTTCAAGAAATAATTGACTCCAGAAATGAAAATGATCTGCTAAAAATAATTTAAGGAGAAATGAAAGATAATTCTGCAGCTGTCTTTAACACAAGACAAATATCGTAAATTACCAAATCATTTAAACAGTAAAAGCGACACTCAGGAAAGACTGAAAATCCAATATCGTATCTGTCTAAGCATCAGCCTATAATGTACGGCTAACGCTCAACTAATGTACGGCGCCATGCCCGTTCGCATCATAGTCAAAAATGAAATAACACTAACGAGGCATTTTAGGAAAATCATCTGTCTTAGGGTCTTAAAAATGTGCTTTCTGAAAACTTCCAAAAAGGCATTTAAGTCGGCACATCTTAAAATGTGCCTCCAGTTTGGTAGACGTCAATAACTTATATATATCTCTCTCCCTAAGCTAGTTTCACAATTCGAACGTTTATCAACGTGAGATAATAAGTGCAATAGAGTAATAAAGCACTTGAAAAAAAAATAAACGTAATGAATGACCATAAATTAAAGATTATTCTAACTTAAACAATAAATAAACATAAAATTAATGAAATAAATAAGTAAAAAAATAATATTTAAAATCAGACATATACAAATTTCGAGAGCATTTGGTCCAGCGCTACATTTTCCTAAAAGTATTTAGAAAACAGCACATCTTTAGATTTTCTGATGAACATTCTCAAGCTTTGGAGATAAAAATGCTTTATCTTCTACAGTGTTGGCACTATTTACTTTGTTGAGTTATTTAATCAAAATTTGTTAAAGTTTTACAAAATAGGAAATGGCCAATAAAACAAATTGGAAATTTCAATTCGGGTTTCTAGGTGCCCATGTTCCGGTGGAGGACTATGTTGTTCAGAATTTGATGACTCTAGGTACCCTTGTTTTCCAGAATGCAACATACATACATACATTCATGTAGATTCTTCATTATTTAGTTTCTTTAAATATAATACAGGGCTATAATATTTGGTGGTAACAATTTGAAAAGTAAAAATTTAAAGTGATTCGACGCAAATGCCGTTTCGAGACTAATAGCTCTTCTAACGCCTACTTGGGCTTAAATGCAAACAAATGTATAACAATACCACGTAGACAAATACCATTAAAAACAAAATACAAACAAATATACACAAACAGACAAATTTTCTATTAAGACTATTTCATATATAATTATTATTGTCTTTTTCATATTTTGTAAAACTTTAACCAATTTTTGATTAAAAACACTCAACAATTTCAAAGCAAGCAGCGGCAGCACTGTAATGAATAAAACATTTTTACCTCCAATCCGGAAAGTGGTGATCATTTCATTATGGAAGCACTTAACAGGTGGCCACCGTTGCTTCCTACTGAATGGACAGACATTTATAACCATGCCTTCTCTAGGATTCGAAATCTGGCCCATCGCTACAGCAGTCAGAGTCACTATATAGGCTGAGAGGGAAATGCAAATATTTTGCATAAAAGTTTGCAGCATTGTGTTCAGATGGATATTCTGAGCCCTCATGATGGGTGGAGGTAATACTAAAAGTGCAGAGTACTATTGATGTAAGCAATTCATATTCAGAAAATATTTTACTAAACGAGTCATGTACAGTGTCTCACAAAAGTGATGGGACACTTGTGCTTTACAAAAGGAAACCGTAATAAAATAAATTAAAAAAACATGTAAAAATTTTTTGTGGGTGTGTTTCATACTTAAATTTAGTAACAATTATTACATAACATACGTTTTCTCAAAATATTAAAATATTAATTTAATAAAAATATAAATTTTTAGAACGGAGCAAAAAATGGCTCACATAAGTGATGGGACACCATTAGACTATGCAAAAAAAATCGTCTAAAAATATTTTTTGGGGTTTTTATTTTTACTCAAAAGCAATTGTCAATAATTTATAAAATCGTCTGCATTATTTCTTTCCAGTTTGTTTTGGAAGTTTTGTGTTTTTTAGCTCTGTGCAGCCATGAATGCTAAACGAAAAAAAACTTTGCCTGAAATTCGAAAATTAGTTATTAATTTGCATATTGAACGTAGTAGATCGAATTACTCTTCTAATAGTCTCAGGATTAAAAATTACTCCATATAATGCTTGTAAATCAGCAGCAACTTTAGGAGCACTCATTCTTGGATTTTTTTTAATATTTCGAACGATAATTCGCTTTATTCCATTGGATAGCTTTGATGGTCGGCAAGGTCTTCTTTTATCCAGAATCATATGATTCTTTTTATATCGTTTAATGATACTGAAAACTGTTGAATGACTCAAATTAACTGTTTCAGCAGTTTCTCTAATAGATTTTCCACGTTCAATATGCAAATTAATAACTAATTTTCGAATTTCAGGCAAAGTTTCTTTTCGTTTAGCATTCATGGCTGCATAGAGCTAAAAAACACAAAAATTCCAAAACAAACTGGAGAGAAATAATGCAGACGATTAAATAAATTATTGCCAATTGCATTTGAGTAAAAATAAAAACCCAAAAAAAATATTTTCATTGCTTACTTCAGACGATTTTTGTTGCATAGTTTAATGGTGTCCCATCACTTATGTGAGCCATTTTTTGCTCCGTTCTAAACAATTGTACTTTTATTAAATTAATATTTTAATATTTTGAGAAAATGTATGTTATGTAATAATTGTTACTAAATTTATGAAACACACCCACAAAAAATTTTTACACGTTTTTTTAAATTTATTTTACCACAGTTTCCTTTTGTAAAGCACAAGTGTCCCATCATTTTTGTGAGACACTGTATATACTTTCAATTTTAAATAATACAAAGAGTAAACTATTCTGTTAACTGCATTACTATTTATTTTTATTTTCCTTTGATACACTGAAAACAAATATAGAAAAGAGTTATAGAATTTTCTTTTTCCTTAATGAAATGATACTGAATAAAAACATAAAAAGAGAATGGAAACTGAAGGAGCTGGTATCTTAGCATTCTCAACTTTGGCATTAAAAATAGAAGTAAAAAATAGGAACGAAACGGAAGTATTGTTTAAAAGTGCTTTTGAAAAACAGATGCTTTTAACCTGTTGTTCCTTTAGTGCATTTGTATTAGAGATACTGAGAAAGCTTTTAAAGTCAGAAGACGTTTCTCGCATTGTTTTATAAAGGAAAAGTTTGTAATGCTATTCACTATTGAAAATCAATGGAAACTGAGAAAGAAATATGTTTGACACATCAGTGATAGCTGAAAAGGCAAAATGCTTTTAGTGTCAATTTTCTTTTACCTGGAAGTAGCATTTGGTGCCATCTACTGAGCAAATAATAAGTTAAATGTTTTTCCGGAGCCATTTAAGTATTTTTCGCATTTATTCAGTTGTTCCGTCAGAATTATTATTACTTTTTTAAAAAGGCATTTTTTTACATAAAAAAATGCAGAAACTTTTTAATTCAGAGACAAATAAACAGTCAAAACTTGCGAGTTTCCCAAATTTTTTAGAGTAAAGATGCATATCATACTAATAACTTTGAGAAGAATTGCATGTAAGCAGAAGTAGCGTTCTCCCAAAGCAAGAAGAGCTTTCTAATTGCATCTAAGGCAGGCTTGTATAGAACTTAATTCTTTATCTGCATTGAATTTACAACTACATGTTTTAATTAATGCCTGAATATGAACGGATAGCCAGAAAACGCAAATACTCTAAAAATGGCTTTGTAAGATTGTAACTGATGGGCAGATGCCAAAAATGTTTAATGAATGTGACAGCGTATTTATTAAAATTGTTATATGGAAGAGAATTTCCTTCCGTAATTACTCAATAAATATTTTTAAAATATTACCTTAGAAGCGTAATACAAATCATTAGAAAGAATAAAATTACCATCTGGGAGGAGGATTACACATCTTGCGCAACATCGCTTCAGAATCACTGAGTAGTTAGTTCTCAGTTTGTTTACCACTAACAACAGCAGAGTCCAAGTTAGAAAATTTGAATAATAGGGCAAACTCTGAAGAAATCTAAGATGCCATTAAATTTGGATTCAATTTAATATCCGAGGCAGTGTAATATCTTAAGTACTCATCCCATTCTCCACCTTGGTTGCCCTTTTACATTCATTTTTATTATCTTCTTCTATTTATTTCTCTATCTATTTTATTAAGTTATCTTAGAGCATTGCATCAAACAAGAAAGAAAAAATGTTTTCAAAAAATTAAAAATAAAAATCCCAAAGTTTTCAGATTTTATATAAAGCCCAAAAGACAAAGTTGGTGTGTTACATTTATTTATTTAATACCACGTTCTTCGCACTTAAACCACACAAAATTCAATTCAACAGCAATATTACAAAGTATTTAGAAACAGCATATCTTTAGATTTTCTGATACACAGTCTCGTGCGCTCGAGTTAATTTTTTAAAAAGCGTTGACAAGAAGAAGATTTAAAGCACTTAAATCAAATATAAGTCTTTAATGAATAACAAGTTGTGATTTCATAAATTCGGCTACTTTGTTTTATTGATGAACGATATAGATTTCTTCTATCAACGTTTATGCATTTCATAAAATAATTAATGTTACAGGGAATTTCTACCATAACACTCATATTTTCATTTATATAAATTCACACATACGACTTTTATTTCGATATAAATACAGTGTTAAGTAATTTAGAAGCTAAAGTACACTGTAATTTCACTTACCAGAAGGAAGATTTTGATTCTCCAAAAATAAACGAAAAATAAAGAGCTAAAATTCATTCTGTAAATATTAATTTAATAACTATCTTCGATTTATTCATAGCAACAATATTCATATTTAAATTAAGAACACGAAAAATTTATTCCAGGGAATATTTACTAATTCTGAAAAGTCTGCGATTTTGAGTTCCACGTGGATTCTAAGGCGATTTCTAAATTACTAATCTAAATATTCCTATTTAAATTATTAATAATTTACATGTTTTGTTTTTTGGACTTGGTTTGCTCAAAATGAATATTTAAAAAAAATTTTAAACTTTAAAAGTTTCTAAGTTTGTTTATGACTTTGATGCTATAATTTGACGCTCCTATTTAAGTTACAAAATTTTTTGGAGAAATCTGCAATATTAAAACAGAATGTTTGTCCTAAGAATATTTCTAAATTACTAATTCAAAGAGGAATATTTAAATTAATGCTATTCGTATTTAAATTAGTAACAGGAATTACTAATTTAAATGGGAATATTTAATTTAGCAATTTAGAAAAATTTTACTGCATCGGAATATGTAGCAAGTAAGAAAAATATCAAGATGCATTAATTTTAGAGATTACTCATATTAGGAAAAAAAGTACTTCTTAATGTATAAGAACATTGATAGTTCGGTCTGGGACTCGAGTCACTGCGAACGGCCTGGCTGCATGGGCACTTTTGTGGTTTTCCCCATGTTTAGCGCAGATACAAGCCAGTTTTCTTTAAAAAGACCTCTGCGGGGCATCTGTCCCTTTCCGTTTAGTGCCTAAGGACAGAGCATGTAATAAGTGGAAAAAGTATATAAGAAACTCGGTATCTTATTTCAAAGCAATATGATTTGTCTATTGTCTTTAAACACATTAGGACACTAAACAGACTGAAGATTTAATATGAATACCAAGTTAACTTTTATAATAATATACATAACTTTACCTATTTAGAGTAAGATATTCTTAATAGTGAGATTCATATTTAACACACTGTGTTTCGAATACAGTAAAATGTAGTTTGTCTTGTTAGCGTATGAGACACAGGCCCAGGCACTTTTCATTTCTCTTTTACTATCATGAAAATCCTTTTCTTGTTTTTGAATCTCTTAAAGGAGTAAAATCTAATGAAATTATTAGAATAAAACGGCAAAACTTCGAGGTCGAAACTTTAAAATTTTCTTTCGATATTTGTTTTACACATATTGAACTCATACTGATTCATACCAGAAGTTCTACCACCCATGTCATGTATTGCAGTTTAGAAGATGGCTATATATAGTAATTAGTACCCATTTTTTTAAGCTATAATACACTATAATAATTATAATAATAATAATAATTTTTATAGAGTTAATTTAATAATTATTTTTTATAGAGCAATGATTTAAAATTCTGCAATGCAGTAAAAGTTCAACTTTCATTCTCAAGCAAATTTCTCAGCAATGCATACATATTTGGGCAAAGAATGTCAAAACCGAAAAGAAAATTTACATCTTTCGCGGAATCGTCATCAGGGGATTGGTGCTACGAAAGAAGTAAAAATATCGGCCTGTTTCTGAAGACACAAATTAAAGTTTAATACGTAAAATAATCTAAGAATGAAAGAAATCTCTGTCTTTATCAGTAAAAACCCTACAAAATTTAAATAAAAAAACATATTCATTTTGAGCAGACCGAATCTAAAAAACAAAACCTGTAAATACAAGCAATCCAGTGCATGAAAAAGAAAAGGAATATATGAAATTTTTGAAATCCCACAGGCCGATTAATTTTTTTTTAATTATAGCATCAGAATCATCAAAAAGAAAAAAAAAGCTTTAAAATCTAATGATAATTATTTTCCATTTAAGTGGATTGAGTAAAAAAAAAACAGTTATAGAAAACAGAATCAGTCCATTATAAGCAAAAATAATAATAAATCAAAATTTGATCTAAAAAGCATAAAAAGTAAAATAAAAAGAAGAGCTGTTTCTTAAAATCTATTATATCAGAGTAACTAAAATTTTGAAATTAAAAAATACTAATTTAACATGCCCAGTAGCAAATTACTGTTCCTAAGCCTAAAATACTGTTGCCTTTTCTTCTTTTGTTGCAGCAACCCCTGATGACAATGCAGCAAAAGATGTAAATTTCTTTTCTTCTTTTTTCATTTTTTATTTTGTCAGTTTTTCCCTTTTCGTGCAGTATGTCCCTCTGCTTCCGGTTTTAGTTTTTTGCATGTAGGATAGAATTTAAAAGTATCATTTAATTCATTTTGCGTTATA